>CAUJNA010003571.1:210000-250000 GCA_963377175.1 Effrenium voratum
TTTGAATCAACGACCAAGAAGGACAAGCGGACAAGAGTGCAAAACGACCAAGAAGAACAAGAGTGCCGAGTATGGTATGCTTGTTTTTCACGGAAATCCACTGAGTTGGGCTCGGTGTGGGTTCCCCTGTTCATTGACCTAGAATCCCATGGTTTCAGAGGAAACTCCTGTTGGGACACCCCCTTTTGGGAGTGGAGTGCCTACTATGCAATGGAATCACCATGAGGCTATTGTTTGAATTCTGCCCTGATGTTTTCCTCAATTCTTCAGTCGCACCCTCGAATTCCCATTTTGCTCGTTGGGTTTCCCACTCAAAACGCTGACATGGTGGCTAGGTGAGTAGCACCCTTTTTCATTAAGAAAAATGGTGGGTTCCCCACTTGAACTGGTCAAGCCAAAACGGGGTCCAATGAGGCCGCAAATTGCTGGGGCATGGCTTATTGCTGGGGCATGGCAAAAGCTTCAGGTAAGCATCCTGAAGCTTTCTGCCAGCAGCCAGCAGCTGATACAAGATATGGCCCGCAGCTCAGAGGTCACACCTGGGGAAGACGCAGACCAAACCTGGGAGAGTGATTTTTTCTTGGTGGCTCCCAGCCATCCTCTTAGTGTTTAGTGGTAGTTTTCATTTAACCCACTAAAAGTTATTTAGCGGGGATCTGAGGGCAGCCCAGTTTTCATTTGCTCAAGGATATGTTTGTTCCCCCCTGTTGGTTTTACAGTGAAACCAACACTACTGCACTCTTTTTTCCAGGGGACCCTAAGCGAATGGAAAGGGTGTTACAGTGTTGTTGTGTGTTTTTTGTTTTTTGTGTTTGGGTGTGTGTGTTTGGCAGGTAGGAGCAGTCTTCTGAAGATTCCTTTCATTCGGTCAAAATCGCGACTATAAAATGGAGAGGCTTTTGGCCGTTGTGTTGGCCGTTGAAGTGGGAAGTTTGTTCATTGTTTCTTCATGTAGTACTCATGTGTGTTGCTGTCGTTTGTGTCTTGGTTTCTTTTTGAGTGTGTTGTGCTTGACGTCTGCGTTTTATTGCCTTCTCGTTCTTTCTCCCTGAATTCATGTGCTTAAACCTGTTGGGAGACTATATATGCGAGTGGCAAACAACAAGTTTGGATTTGTATTGGCCAGCCTCAGGAATCAGGAAGTGAGTATATGTTAACGATCATTGTTTCCCATCCCTGGGTCTTCCATTTGGTCACGTCTTGGGGCTCTGGGCATTGTTTTGCTCGTTTCAGATGTTGAGCGGAAAATCTAAATAAGCGCAAATCTTGATTTGCAAGTTGTCTCCCGGAAAATGAGCGGAAATCGGCGGGACATGAGCGGAAATTGGCGGGAAATGAGCGGAAATGTGCGGACACGCACCAGAACCACTTTCCAATTGAGCGTTTTTGGATGAAATGAGCGTTATGTTTGCTCGAAACAGGAAAATCCAGAAACAAGTGCCCACGGAAACCCAGGTCACTGCCTTAGTTCCAGTTTTGATTTCTTATGCCGTGTTTGCTTCGACACATGTCGACTTTCACCGCCCAAGTGCGAGCAACCAGCCACTCAACCATGGGACATGTAAGCGGGCGGGTCCAATGGGGCTCCTAAGAGAGCCTTACAGGGAAGTCGGTCCCCCCCGTGACTCCCCGCCAGCTGCGCAAAGGTGTCTTAAGGTTCCTGGGGTTCCTTGGAATCCGGGAAGCCGAGGTTATGACCCCCCCGCCTACTGCGTACTCCTTAGCAATTGCATAAAGAAGGGGTGCCCTGTTTAGACTACCTGTGTGACTGAACGAGCTCACTACTATGCAGGTCCTTTCTTTGATATTTTGGCAAACTTGGAGATCAATCACAAAGGACCACGCCCCGCCCACCCTGACCCAACCCTAAATGCAACCAAAACCAGCCTAGACCCCAAACCCGAACCAACCCTTGACCAGCCTTCCCCCCCCCACACATCCCTCGTCATAAGGTGCACTTGTTTCGGGGCTCGGAGACCTGGCCACGAGGTGCACTTCAGGAAGGAGCTGCGCCCGAGCTGCGAGGCCAGGCTGAACTTCGGCGGGGGCAAGTGGGGCCGGGGGGGCCCCGAAAGTGAGGATTTCCAAGCCGACACCAGGGACACCGGGTCAGTTTTTCGATCTTTGATCCCGGGAAATGTGCTGGGGAATCTTTGATTTCATCCGGGGTCAGCTTGTTTGCCAGCCCCTCCCCCCTCAATGGCTGTCCAATGGTCTGTTTTTCGGTGACCTCCTAATGGCTGTTTTGAGGCAACTAGCCAGTGGGGAGTGCTGGGAAGAATAGTTTATGTTTCCCTCGCATTTTGTAGGGAATCTATAAACATTTGTTTTTTGTCCCGGGACGAACAAGCAAATGGAGGCCCTTGGAGATAAAATTGGACTGGATGCTCTGATTCAATATGTCACCATTCTCCAGAAAAGTTGCTTTTCCCAAAGAGCTTTGGACCTAGAATTGGAATCCAGGATGAATAAACCTTTGGTTGGCTAACAGGGGATTTCCCATGTAAAGGGGGAACATGTTGATTCCTCCGGGCTGTTCATTACCACCGGCTTACTTCTTTTCAAAAACCAGCCATGTTTCCCGACTTAATTACTTTCTATGATAGTAGTTTTAGAGCTTGTAGGGGAGCACTCTTGGCTCCATGAACGCCCCTACCTGAAATCCAAATTCGGTATTATGTTTTCTAGAACCGGTAGTTAGCTCCTGGATATATTGCGATTTTTGGCGACGTTTGGAGGCAATCTTGACCCTAATACCCCCTCTGGGAATTTAAGATCCAAGATTTCGGGCACCCACCCAGACAATAAGCAAGTGTTTAATGAACTTTACTTAAGGTGGTGTTTGAGTGATGCATTGCTTTGATCTGCGTATCACGCACTTCCAGCCCCGTTGTGCCGTACCTCTGAGGGTTTGTCAACATTTCCCATGCAACTTGCCGCAGACTTGTGCGCGTCAGTCAGAAGCGCGACGGCTTTGGCGTTGCTCGGTTGAAGAGGTGCTGATGCAATGAGGTCGAATGAGGTTCCCTTCTATAGAAGCAACTGTTTTCAACCCTGAGAATCCATGTAGGCAAATATGGCGTACATTGCAATGTAGCCATTTTTGGGGTACATTGGCAATGTAGCACAAAAAACGACAACATTCGTCGGATCCCTGTCGGATTGTCGAAATATAGCCAAAAAATGATACATTCGCCGATTCCCCGTCGAATGTCGAAATATGGCCTGGCAAATGATGAGATTTGACGAAGCTCGTGTCCGATAGTCAAATTTCAACCCGAATGTGGCGGAGTTTATTGAGCATAGTTGTTGTGCATGGGTCCAATGATCATGCTTGCTACCTTGCTCTATTTGCCAAAGCACTGTTGTGTAGCAACTTCGCTTGCATTAATTTGCACTTGCTTCAGCAAAGGTAAACACCGCGTTACTGACATGGACATTTGATGACGTTTGTAGCTAGCGATGGTTGAGAGCTCGCCATCAGACTCTTGCAAGTGTTTTTCCGGACGAGCAGGCTACGCCAAAGAAACAAATCAACAATTGCAGGAATGATTCTGTTCGTGCACTTGGGCAGTTCAGCGTTGGTGCACTCTTATAAGAAAGCCGCTCTAAGTATTGAGTACGCAAATTGTTCAACCGTGCAACGCAAAGCCGCCCTCGAGCTCTATTGCCCATGTAAACGTGCTTTGATCTTGGATTATACGTATTTGAAATGATACGTAAGCTTACAAACTCAACATGCTCTGCGCCAAAGGCACGGACTTGCCGACCTTGATCCGCATTGGAAAGCACAGCCATCTATCAACTGCCAGGGATTCATTTTACAACAGTACAGCCTACACACGATTGCAAGTATGGACATGCCGAATGATTGAGATGAGGAGCGCCAAGCCAAATTGGCCTGCCGAGCCGACTCCCAACTGCCACCCAGTAACTGTTGGCCATTCAAGTGTGCTCACTCTACGCAGCAAGATGTCCAAGCATACCAAAAAGAAACTCTAAATTTATCTTACCAAAAAGCGTTTTCCGCTAAGCAAAAACATAGACATACACATGCTACGCAGGTGCAAATTTATGTGTATACACATGTACAAGACTTTATGTACACATGCAGTTCAAGATGATGAATATCTAAGCTCAGAACATAAAGCAGTGTTCTTATTTGTAGGTTTAGGTCAATGACTGCATTGCGATTGGGCAGAACTGGCGTTTTGCCGATTGAGCATGGGATATATGATGCTGCACGCGCAATCTGTATGTCAACTATTAGCTTGGCAACACTGATTGCTATGTAAACTCGGATAAGGAGCCACAAGCTTAGCATGCATGTCTTCAGTGCTCTTCAGTTTTCATTGGCATGCTGGAGGCTCGGCATCCGGATTGTCTACTCGCATCAGCTCTGGGATCGCATCAGCCATGCAAAAGCTCAGTCTTGCCTATTCAAAGCTTGGTCTACTAAAGGCCCAACAGGTGCCTATTGTTGCTACCCAAATGCGGTTCAGCAAAGGTCCGTTTATTCCCCAAAGTATGTCCCTACCATGTTCTTCACACCTGCATGCCCAAAATTAGCAAGCGATTTGGAGTAAATGACCCGACAAATTTCGTCGTTTTTGCGTGGCTTCTTCTCGGATTGTGTTCCTGTCCTTTGCTTGTGCAAACGGCAAACCGTGATTTCGCGTGATTTGGCGTGAAAAGTTGTCGGATTGTCTTCTTATTTTTGCTTACATTAACGGAAAACCGTGAAATAGCGTGAAATAGCGTGAAATAGCGTGATTTTTTGCCGGACTGTGTTCATGTGTTGACACGTGACGAGGCTCGATTTTTGCTTGCACCGTGAGTTGGAAGTGATGTGGCTTGATTGATTGTGTCACCTGGCAAGCCGGCCTAGAACTTATCAGCGGAGAAGCGTTTGTCGGACAAATGGAATACTAGCGCGTATGCCCCAAAACATTCGGAGAGAAGCTGACGAGGACATGTTTAATCAAGGAGAGCATTAGACAAACATGTTACTCGTGCCCTTTCTAGTTGGGTTTCATCGATAAACCAAGTCCTTGCCAAAAAACCATATATGGGGCTTGGACTGCGTCATATCCGTTCTCCTCAAGACCGCCGCTTGAGCCCTTCCCAGCACATCTTGTTTGACAAAGCTGCTTTTTGCTAAGTCTGTGAATTTTGCATTGCGGCATGGGGCATGGCAGGATTAGAGCCTTAATTTCTATCTGACCAGAAATTTCGCGTGGCAAGCAGTTGCCCCTCGAATGGTGCTTGGGAACTGCTCGCAGGCTAGCATGCTTTCAAAGTGAGCCTTCTGGAAACAAATGAAACACCTGCTTTGAGCAACAAGGGCTTTTTAAGATGGGCTGCGCTCTGGACGGGGTTGCGGCATGGTGTTAAGCAAGTGTTTGGTTGGAGATGCGATTGTTGGAAATTAGACCCCTTACCTTCGGTCGACGGCTTATGGCCCGCGAACAAGCTTGTCATGATGATCCATCGCCCCTGCGTGGGCACGCATCAAACATAATATAGAAACTTAGCTCGCAAAGCCAGAGGTTGCAGCTTGCAAGCAATCAGGAAGCAACACATTTTAGCTACGCATCGGCAAGTTGACGAAATTGTGTAACTGTGGACAACAACGATGTAGCATCATTCTGCTTTACCTTTTTGGTTGGGGGGGTATCAACCCCCATCAGCGTTTGGATAGGTTTTGTTGAGAGTGACTGCTGGCAGGATCTCCCGCTGCGAGGTGTTTTGCAAGGAGTTGTTGTCCTCCATGCGCAATAATTATGTTTGTTGAGTGATCTTTGCTAACCGGCGTTGCCTTAGTGTGACCCAGTGCTGGAAATGTGCTTCACGGTGTGGCCTGAAAAGTTTGAACTATCGCACACGTGCTTCGTCGCCACACTGTTTCGTCAAGCCAGCCAGCCCGTCAAAATGGTTAACGTTACAATCGGAAGTCCTCAGCAGGATCTGCTACACTATGCTAGTCGATTCCTTCTGTTGCATGGCAGGTAACCAACATTTACCAACAATGATAGCCGGGTTTGGCTCGAATCATTATGTGCCCTGTTTGTGCCCTGTAGTTGTTGCCAGTCATTCGCAGTGTAAGTTTTGTCCGTACATCAATTTGCGGCGTGCCTTTGTATTTTCCTGCATTGTGAGTTAAGTCAGCGGTCGGAAAGGCATTGGAAAAGGCTGGTTGGAGGGCGTCGTCGGATAGAGTCGCCGAAATTGAGGCGAGCTTGTTGTCGGAAGGCTTGTCGGAACCCTTGTCGGAAGTTGTCGGTTTGAATGTCCCCAAGAATTGGCTACATTCGGGTTTATCGGTCAATGTAGTTGAAAAACGCGGGCGTCGGCCAATGTAGGCGATATATGCATACATTGGATTGTCAGGGCAACATACATTTCGCAAGGGGAGCGCGTGAAAGCGAGGCTGTGATTGATCGATTCTGGCTCTGGCCAAGTCTGGACTGCGATTTTGCCTTAGAAAGTGCTTGGCTTGTGGTGCTTCAAAGGAGAAGTAGCGAATGGACATGATGCGATTGTCAACGTCAATCTAATGGAGCAGCGTGCTCATGGAATTTTTGTTGGAGGTGTGGATCCCGTGTACCTTTCCCTTGCCGAAATAGTTGGATTGTTAAACTGTTAAGATATCATTTTGCTCATGAGCCGTGACAAAGGTTCCGGAAGAACGTGCTGATGTCCTGTCCTTCAAACTTGAGTCGTGTTGTTTTGCTGAAAGTACGTTGACCTCACATCAGCTGCACTTTGCGCTTTTCAGGGGTCCTTCTTTTCAGACATTCCCAACGTTCCCAACCACCAGTGCCGAAAACAAATGGAAGCTCAACCCCTAGACTCACACCGATTTGTCCCAAAACGGAACCAAACCTTTGAGCATCCCCTGTTTGCAAGAGAAGTTGGGGGGCAGGGGGTGTCCCTTCAAAATTTCGTGTGTAGTTCCATGTTGCTGATGCGAGAAGAAAACTGGAACTGATTGGGAAGACTAGAGCAACATTTGCTGGCAAGGCTAGCAAAACCGATGTGTTTGTTTCTGAGAGTACCCTTTTCTTGATTTGGGAAGGGAAGCCAAATGGTAGGTTTTGCAATAGTGCCCTTTTACCCTTTTTTTGGGGAGGGTTCCCCTACTAAAATAGACTACAGCAAAGAAGGGTACCCTTATTCCAACCTCTCTACTGGAGGACCTAGTTAAAAAGCACACCCAAATGGATATTTGCGGGGCAGACGGTAATGAAATTGGCGAACTGCCGGCCCCTATCTGCGAGCGGTCATCGCCAGGAGTTGCTGCAGAAGGTAGGAGTCGAGTCGGTGCAGGCGCGGGACCGTTTTCTTTTTTCCGAAAAGGAGCTGTCAGGATAGGCGGTTCAACCACCTAAGGTTAAATCTTGAAGCATAAACAGTGTGCAAGTGGACAGTGAGATAGAGGTGGGGCAAAAAAAGGAGAACCCCAATGTAGAGGATCACTTGCACCTATGCAGAAACAATCGATTCCAAGGGAAAAGCAAGCGATTCCCAAGATAATTTGGGGTATGTCATGCGATATCCCTTTGTTTTGGTTGGGCTTTGAAGGGTTTTAAAGCACAACTCGCAGGAACCCTGTTTCATGTTCAACACAACGAATTGGTCTTTGGTGTGACCAGCTCACCCCATATGCTTTTCTATTGCCACATAAGGCTTTGCTCAGACTCGGAGCAACCCAGTGATGAGGTACAGTTCGAAAAAATATGAACTTGTACTTTTGAAAGACACATTTAGTGGAAATTCAAGTTCAGACTTTGTTTGGCCAATACTCAGGCTGTGAGAAGGTGCTTGTTTCCTTGGTGGTCCAATTCTGAGTACGGGTTTTAGGACTCTCTTTTTCTTAAGCAAACGCAGCTTTCATGGGAACCCCGGATCTCTGTAGAACCTATTTGTGTGTGTGTGTGTGTGTGTGTTTTTGTTTTTGTTGGCGGCGTGTCACCTAGCAAAGTGATCCGGATTCCCACGAAATGAAAACACCCCCCCAATCGAAAGCTACCCGGGGCTCTACTTAGATCTGGGGTTAAGATTAGTTGTATGACTAGCCCAAGGTTCCCTTTTTGTGGGTATGGGTCAAAATCAACCCCCAGGGAAGGTTTTAGTCCGTGTGTCCATTTGCCAGGGTTCCATTTTGGGTGCCTATTTTTGACCCACAGCCATTAGTTGCGTGACTACCCAAGGTTCCCTTTTTGGCGGAAATCAACCGTCAATCACAAAATGGGAGCCTGACTATCTTTCACCGACATGGAAGATCACTTCCCAAGCAAGGCGATGGGGCTCCTTGAGAGATTTCCCACAGGGAATGATGCTGTTGATGGTTTATCCCAAACTTTAGTGGATCCCAATTGGCGCGGTTTGCGGATCAGGACTCCCCATTTCAATTTACACACGGTTTCGCAAAACATGGCGAATCAATCCCATTTCAGGAAACGCAAACCCCTACAAACCATGGAACCCAAACAAGGGGGGGGTTGGAAGGAGGTTGCTCTAGATTTGGTGGCAATCCATGGAGAAAACCGCAAACGTACCCCCCCCCCAAACGCAAAATCCTGGGTGAATTCTAACGACCTCACACGACCGAATTCACCCCAAATGGTTTATGTGGTTGGAATAGGCCCCAAACCACCTTATTTCAGGCCGGTGAAATCGAATTCACATCCAGAAAACCCCAGGGTCTCACCGGCGAGCTCGAACTCGGGAGGCCTTGGAAGAGGAGAACCGCCGCTGCCGCGCCGAGGAGCTGCCTTTAGTCCACCTGAGCCGGAGCAAGGGACGATCGAGAAATAGCTGCGGGAATCCGCCTTAATCCTGTACGTGGTTCTGGGCTTGGACCATTTGCAGGTTTTGATTGCAACTCACCTGTGGGTTGACAAGGCTCTTTTTTTTGAGGCCCCTTTAACTTGCTGGTGCGATAGGCAGGGACTGAAATGGATGGCTTATAAAGGTCATCTTCTCATTTCCTGCTATGCTCCTTTATTCCCACGGGTCTGGGTAGAAGGTTTTTGTAGCTTAGAACCTTGTTAGTGAAGCATGTTGGTAGATTGGTAGAACCAAAAGCCGATGGGTGAAACGGTCGCTGCTCTCTTGGATATAACTAAGAGCTTGGCGGTCCCCACACATGCGGTTCCTAGCTTTTAGCAAGGGATCAACGAATCGCCAAGTTTAGCAAGTGAGCTAGACTGGCTATGGGTGGGCTGACCGGGGTTGGCTGCTTTCTAACTAAGGTTGCAACCTACTTAGTATCCCAGCACTGGCCCGGTTTCCTTATGTTGGAGGGGGTTCCTTCACAATCAGGTACCAAGTTGTGTTTTCCCATTGGAGGTGGTATATCCAGTGCTTCCGACTAGGGAACCGGGCATGTTATATGGCTGCAACAGGTTCCCCTGCCATATGTTTTCTTCTCTCACCTTTTGGGTCCTTTTGGTGTACAGATCGTAAGGAGTTGTTTTACAGGCCTTCGGGGACTGAAAAAGGGATCGGTGTTGGCCTGAAGGGGCAAGAAGGCTGGAGGCACCTTTTGGCCTCCAAATACCCGGCCTTTTTTGTAGGGTAGGATGTCAGCCCCTGACAAAAAAGGAGGTATCTACGAGGGCCAGGGTGGAAAGAGAGCAAAAGCTGTGAGGAGCCTCTACTTGTGGGGTTCCTTGTGTCAGCTTTTGGACATCAAGACTTTGAGTGAAAACTGGCCACGCAGGTTGAACTTGAAGTTAGCGCCAGGCTTTGCGCAACAAGCAGCTGGCAGATGAGTACTGGCAGGAGATGCTGCAGATGAAGAAGCAGGAGACGCCACAGCACGCATGGGTCTGCCTTTTTCGTGGCCATCCCCTTTCGTTTGCAAAGGCGAACCACAAGGAAGCCAAACAATTTTGGGCCCCGTGCTTTGAGACAAGCTCGAGTGGCTACTTGAACTTGGAACCTCAAGTGTTTATTCGGCAGCCTTGTGATTTGTGGATACTTGCGGACGTGCCCAATGCAGCGCCTGAAATCTCGTCTAGATAGTCTTCGGGCATCTATATTTCAAGGTTTCTGCTGTGCGGTCTTCATGCTTGCCTGACGTGTGCTTGTGAGACAGCTGGGATTTGGTGATAAGTTCTCAAAAGTGGGTCGATCTCAGCGCGAGTTTGCAACTAGTGGATTCCGCCCGTGTCATTGTTCTTTGAACAGGGGTTCCTGTTAAAACCAAGCAACGACAAAGGGTGCCCCTTTCATCCAATATCACGGGCTTCTGAGAAAAGCAGCCAAACAAAAACCAGCCGTTTCCAGGGGCTTCCTCAGAAAGCACCCAGCAGTCAAAATGAATCCCTACCTTCTGCTCTCCCGTGCAACCTGAGTCTCCAGTATGTTCACCATCGTTCAACATGGATTTGGCGGGCATCTGACTGGATTTGTGTTTGATTGTTCCGTGTTTTTTTTTGTTTTTTGTTTTTTTTCTGTGGGGAAGATTCCCCCCCTTCCCTTCACAGGCAGTGGAAAGTGTGTGGGAGCCAGACAATTGCACACATTCCCCATTTTTCCTGTGATCCTGACAAAAACAAATGGTGCGGATGTACAAACCTTCCCCCGAGCGCAAACAAAGGGCCTCCAAAAGGAGTTTCCTCTACAAATGGCTGTGGCTCAAAAACCGGAATTCCAAAACGGGTTGCCCTGGTAAGTGGACACTGGAAACCCAAAACTTGCGGTTTGCCCCTCTCGTTTAGTTTTGAGAACCACCCAAATGGGTATTTTGCTGGTCCCATGCGGAAAATCTGAGCTCTCGCATCAGGAGCTGCTGTCGAGCCCACAGGCGGGAGGCGATGTCCATGTCAGTGGTAAGAGGCTCACTTGACACCAACGCCTTTTCGCCTTTTTTGGTTTCCTTAGCCCAGAAAAGAAAATGGAATGGACTTTGAGACACCCCCATAGATTACTGTGTTTGGTGTCCAATTTTAGTCCAGAAAAGAAAATGGAATGGACTTTGAGACACCCCCATAGATTACTGTGTTTGGTGTCCAATTTTAAGTCCAGAAAAGAACATGGAATGGACTTTGAGACACCCCCATAGATTACTGTGTTTGGTGTCCAATTTTAGTCCAGAAAAGAAAATGGAATGGACTTTGAGACACCCCCATAGATTACTGTGTTTGGTGTCCAGTTTTAGTCCAGAAAAGAAAATGGAATGGACTATGAGACACCCCCATAGATAACTGTGTTTGGTGTCCAATTTTAGTCCAGAAAAGAAAATGGAATGGACTTTGAGACACCCCCATAGATTACTGTGTTTGGTGTCCAATTTTAGTCCAGAAAAGAAGATGGAATGGACTTTGAGACACCCCCATAGATTATTGTGTTTGGTGTCCAATTTTAGTCCAGTGAGACACCCCCATAGATTGCTGTGTTTGGTGTCCAATTTTAGTCCAGTGAGACACCCCCATAGATTACTGTGTTTGGTGTCCAATTTTAGTCCAGAAAAGAAAATGGAATGGACTTTGAGACGCCCCCATAATTGCTGTGTTTGGTGTCCAATTTTAGTCCAGTGAGACACCCCCATAGATTACTGTGTGTGGTGTCCAATTTTAGTCCAGTGAGACACCCCCATAGATTACTGTGTTTGGTGTTCAATTTTAGTCCAGTGAGACACCCCCATAGATTACTGTGTTTGGTGTCCAATTTTAGTCCAGTGAGACACCCCCATAGATTGCTGTGTTTGGTGTCCAATTTTTGTCCAGTGAGACACCCCCATAGATTACTGTGTTTGGTGTCCAATTTTAGTCCAGAAAACAAAATGGAATGGACTTTGAGACACCCCCATAGATTACTGTGTTTGGTGTCCAATTTTAGTCCAGAAAAGAAGATGGAATGGACTTTGAGACACCCCCATAGATTATTGTGTTTGGTGTCCAATTTTAGTCCAGTGAGACACCCCCATAGATTGCTGTGTTTGGTGTCCAATTTTAGTCCAGTGAGACACCCCCATAGATTACTGTGTTTGGTGTCCAATTTTAGTCCAGAAAAGAAAATGGAATGGACTTTGAGACACCCCCATAGATTACTGTGTTAGGTGTCCAGTTTTAGTCCAGAAAAGAAGATGGAATGGACTTTGAGACACCCCCATAGATTACTGTGTTTGGTGTCCAATTTTAGTCCAGTGAGACACCCCCATAGATTACTGTGTTTGGTGTTTAATTTTAGTCCAGTGAAACACCCCCATAGATTACTGTGTTTGGTGTCCAATTTTAGTCCAGAAAAGAAAATGGAATGGACTTTGAGACACCCCCATAGATTACTGTGTTTGGTGTCCAATTTAGTCCAGAAAAGAAAATGGAATGGACTTTGAGACACCCCCATAGATTACTGTGTTTGGTGTCCAATTTTAGTCCAGAAAAGAAAATGCCAATTTCGCATGAGCTTCGTAGCTTAGTGGGCTGATGTTTCCCCTCCCCAAGCAGGGCACCAGCCATTGGTTTTCGACACTGGCCAGTCTGGGGAGTTGGCATTTGGACTGGCTCCGTGGCCTTTTTTAGGTTGAGTGACATGCCGAGTCAGAACAAGGACCCCCCCCGTAAAACAAACGGGTTGTTGTTTTTTTTCCCCGTTTCCCTTTAAGCCAACCCAAGAAAGGGTAGCCTCAAACACAGACACATGTATTATATTTCTTCACATTGCCAGCGCCGTGTAGTTCCACAAGATGTCAACGGCCATTTCCCGCCGAGCTGTCCCCTAGTCAGGGTTCTTACTGTGCTTGCAGATCCCGTAGTTCTGGATGCTCCAGTTAAACTAGTTGTTGTGATTCCGTGACTTATGCGGTTTGTCTTCATGAGGGAACTCCAAACTGGTGGTTTTACTTTGGTCTCCTCTATAACCCGCCCACAGGAGTGTCCCCAATTGTTTGTTTCATATTTCAGGCTTTAAATACGAAGCACAATCTGAAACTATATGGCCATGATTTTAAATAAGGAACCCCCTGGAAAGTGGTTGGTGGACATAAAACCCCACCTAAATGATGTGCACCAGAGGGTCCCGAATTAGAATTCACGCCCATCTACGTGCGCGTGTTTTTTTAGGAGGAGAACCAAACCCAGAGAGTCCAAGTACCTTTTTAAGGAGGTACTTAGACCCCTTGTTATCCCCCAAAAGCCATCCTCATGAGGTACTTGGACCCTCTGGGAAAGGAACACAGGAGGAAACCCACTTTGGGGTTCCCTCCAACAACCCCCCGGGTCTTTTGGACGTCCAGGCGCTGGACAAGCCCGAGCTTCGGCGCAGCAGAACGTCTCACTGAGTCGGCTTGCATGTCGCTTTGGTGGCACCTGGGGTTCACCGGCCACCAGTAAAAACAATGGTTGCTTGGATAAAAACAACTGGCCATGGGGCATAACCTATGGCGAGCCATTTTGGGGTGGATGAACATCCATTTGCAACCTATTTTGATGTTCACCAGGGGTACAGGGTTTTGACCCACAGCCAACTGTTTACCGAAATTTGACCGTTCAGGCGGTGAAGTTCCATCTTCTTGAAATGCTTTTAGTGTACCCCGGGTGTTGGTTTCCCTTTTATAAAGCAATGTCCAAGACTCCTCCTTGGGCCGGCAAGAAATGCATCGCGCGATCGAGTGAATACTCGTGTTCGCCAAATTCGGGATAGGCAGGGCTCCCTATATCTCCTTCAAGAGAGGATTGAAACATCACCTTTTGCAGGGTCTACATTTCCCATCTAAGGCCAGTTTGAGATATCAGCTTTTGGTTGCCATATACAGTCAGTGGGGGGTGATGTTTAAAGGGGATCGGGCCGATTGAAAGTGAGTTTTGCTTCAGCGGGCTGCAGGGGGAAAGCAGATTCAGGGAGCCCGGATTGGGGCTGGGGTAGGTGCAGGGTACAGAGCAGGCACCGTGCAAAAAGAGTCCTCATGCGCGGCGTTCTCGTGGCTCGTGGAGCTGGTTTGTCTCTTCCAAGGCGGAACTCAAGCTAAGAAAGATAGCACTGCTGCTGCAGATTGCCCTACTCAAAGAAAGGCCATGGCTGCGGGCGGTGGTTTGTTGTGGTAGGTTTCGTGGCGGCCCTTGATGCATCGGCATCCCTTGATTTTGGGGGGCTTCTCGAAGGACGGGGATGGTAGCCCCAGATGAATAAACCCCCGGTTGACTTTGATCGGGGGGTGCCGCGACTAAAAGTGAAAATGCAGACCACTTGTACATCACTTTTGGAGGGGTCCCCCAGCCTCCTATGGCGGGTTCTTGGATCCGGGGCGTCGAAGTTAGGCGGAATCCAATCGATTGTGCAAGGGAACCAGTCGATTTTGTTTACCCGTTTCTGGGGTTTTCATTCTCACATGGTAATGATGACTCTTTAATTGGGGACCCGAAATCGTGGACATCAGAATTCGGCGGGTCCCGATTGTTTTCCCCTGGCAGCATATACGGCACTCTGTGAAGCAGCCTAGCGCAAAAGGATTTCGCAGCGCCGGGGATTTCTAAGTGTCTCGTTTTCATGGCAATGGAAACAGAGCGGTTTTGCATTACCCTCCTGTCAAATAAAACATGGAGCTTGCCTTTTTGGGGTCCTAGAAGACCATCCTCAAACTTGGACCTGGCTGGGTTCCAAGTTAGCCATGGCCGAGTGACAAGGCACACCAACCTTTCTTTGTTGTCATGGACCTCCAAGGGGCGTCTTGGGACGCGGTTTAGCAGGACAAGCCCTGAAGAGCCCTTATGGGTTTATAGATGATTGCTCCCCTACTCATAGCCTTGGAGGTCTATGATAGTGCCCAGTACTTGCGGATAAACATACTTGAAATCGTGCAATTCAAATATCGTAAGTATTGTGTTGTTCTTTCAACAGTTTTCCCGTCACGGCCACTTGGCAAACAACGTGCAGAGAGGCTAACGCAGACCTTGGCCATGGGCAGTGGGATCTTGAGCACCAATGCCGCGCCGGCTTGAGCAGAACTGTTGCGGTGTTGCCAGTTGATCATGTGTTTGGTGTCGTTCGGGTATGGTTTTTCAATCAACATGCTGCCAGACCGGCCTCAGCCAAAGCTCCACGGGACGACTGGCCGGGTTACAGCACTTCACCATGGCAGCGTTTGAGCCCGGGTGTTCTGGAAACGAATTGGTTCACTGGTTGCTATGCACAGAATTCATCCTTTCCCCTGAAAAAAAGCCAAAAAGTGGATTGAATAATCCAGAGCCTCTATTTGGCCGAACCAAAGGCATCCAGTTGGCCGGACCCAATCAGCCTCAGCCTGGTCAGCTTTCAGCACTCTTGCCCCGCCATGGTGCTGTAGGCCGGGAGGGGGGTGGGTAACCTGTCCCTGATGTCCGACCTAGGGGACCAATTCGCAGGTCCCAGACCTCCAGTGGTGTTTCCTGTTTTTGAATCAAGGTCAGCATTACAAGGATTGCCGGAATTCGTGTTTCCACGGTGGCTCATGGGGCTAAACTCAGCCATTACTTTGTTCGGCCAAGTTAGTAAGTTGTATGGGTTTTGGAGGTATGGATGCTTATATACAACCAATATATGCCAGCAAGGCATTTCTCTACCACTTCCATAATTGGTACATGGGTGCCGTCCCAAGATCCCAGTGTTCGGTTTCCATTCCCGCCGAACGGGGAGAAGTATCAGCTTGCGCGCAAGGAGCGCGCAAGGCCGGCCCAAAGGATATGTGAGGCTTAAGTATTACAGGGTTTCGTGCATTGACGCTGCCTTGCTTCATGAAAGAAAATGATAGCCCGTACTGCGGTGACGAAACCAGAAACTGACACGACAAATTCCGCGCAAGCTGCGTGCAAGCACGAGAAGCCCAAGAAGGACATCTAGCCATTCTAGGCTTCCGAGTAGTGTCTTTTTACCCTTTTTTGGGGAGGGTTCCCCTACTAAATAGACTACAGAAAAAGTTGGTACCCTTATTCTGCCCTCTCCACTGGAGGACATCTCGCCATTTGTCTTTCGGATGTCCTAAGCCGTGCGGTTCAGTGGCTTTGCATCCGCGACGTACACTTTCCTCGGACATTTGCGGACACTGAGACCGTGAAGGGCGCAGCGGTTTGGAAGCCTAATTAGGTCATCCTGGTTTGCTGTGCGAACAACAAACACACTGCTTAGAAAAGCTTCCGTGGCATTGCTCTTCAGCCTTGGCCTGAAGAGCCTTAGTCCTGATCATGAATACCCTTCGAATGCCTTGACTTCTTGAATCACCCGCACAAGCAACATGAAAACTTCGCACAGAGGTCGTACGGCAAGGAGTTTCTGCGTGTGCATGCAAGTCCGCGCCAGTGCTGCCCAAGGGCGGCAGGACCCGATCCTTGGCAAAGTAATATAGGACAGGCCCCACATATCCTCGATACCTTCAAAACCCCACCCAGGAGACGCATATCACATGCATCTAGCTTGAAGTTCTGAAAAGCCCTGCAGTAAGATAAGGAAGCAGCACACGCACATGCACACACTCACGCGGACATGCATGCTGGCGCGCATGCAAGCGCGCAGACACGCACGCGCCTTGTTTGACGACGACCTCAAGAGGCCCAGTCTTGAGTAGAAAGTCAATTTCGGAAGTAATATCAGTGGAACGTAGATCAGTAGCAGCAAGCGGCTTCGACCTTCGGAATTTGCCCCCACTCAAGGGGTGGATACCAAAGATGGTGCCCAAAGAGCGCTCACGAAAGATGGTCATAGAGTGGGGTGGCGCCTTGGGGCCGGGCATAGCCAATTCTTTGGCTGAACAGCAAAGAATGAATTGGTTTTCCTTTCCTCAGTTGGACTGTATCCTTCTTTGGACGACCATAACAGTGCTAAGCAAGCAGTTTAAGGTACCCGCTCAAAAAGTGAGCTTGTGGTCCCCGACTCGTGGTTTGTTGTGCAAGCCACATATAGGTCTATAGGTGCAACATGTGAGCCCGACCCGCACATGCACGGCTGAGTGGTGCACGATCATGCACCGAGGCCCCGCGATTGACTTCAAGGCCCAGCGGGACGAGTCTTGCGATGCACGCTGCGCTTGAGTCTTGAGGATGCCTTTTGACCTTGTTGAAACTGGTATTCCATGCGAGAGTCAATTTCTTCAGCAGGCTTGGGCCAAGTGGGGGTCCTTTTTCACATCCCTCAGAACGCAAGGCTTTAGGTTTCCGCCTGTGTTTCGCCCAAAGGTAGAAGTGGGCGGTGGTTTGCTGCGACCAATCGCATGTTGCCTCTTGGTTTATGCTGCCTTGAGTTGCCTTTGGCTGAACTTTCATTTGCTTAAGACAATGTTGCATTTCCGCAGTGTTTTCTAAGGGAATCTATCACCTCCGCACATACTGTATGTTTTCTGTTCCAGGGGACGAAACACAAATGGAAGTCAACCGACATGGAATCTGGAGGCCCCCTGGAAGACTTGTTTGCCTGCAAGTAAGTGCACCCCCCTTTCAAGGTTCATTTTTGCTTTGGGAGGGTATGCTTCTCTTTTGCCCGAAGGGTATCGGTGGAGCCCTCCGGGCACCAGGCAAAGCTTTGGTGCAAGTTCATGTTGGGTGGGCGAAATGTGTTCGCCCACGTTAGTAGGAGGTCTACTTGTTCATAGCCATTCTGCAGCAAGTGCAGGAATGTCCGATCGACGCCCGGCAGGCTGTGTTTGCAATGGGCCCGGAAGCCAAGAGTGCAGTTTGTTTCTTGTGCAGTTTGCTTGGAGAACACCTAGGCCCCCCAGTAGTGCCCTTTTACCCTTTCTTGGGGGAGGGTTCCCCTACTCAAATAGACACAAAAAAGGGTACCCCTATTCTAACCTCTCTACTGGAGGACCTAGAAACTGAGCCATGCCAAGCAAGGAACCCAGCAGGCAGCAGGCAATCCCCAATCTTGTGCGTTTTTACAAAGTCGTATTGGTGCTTGACACCACTGAGGGAGCTTGCGGCATGGCCTGACCCATTGACAAACATGCATTGAGCTATCTTCCGCCAACCTGCAAGCAGTGCCTGAATTGTTCTAGGGGTAACTTCCCCATTCCTTCCAGGGATCCTTCTTTCTAGAAAACCACCAAAAACCCTGGGGAAATGGCTGGTTTTTGTAACGACGGCTGAAACAAATGGGAAATCAACCATGCGCCCTTGCCCGAATCTATTAGCAAGCCCAGTGCTTACCCTCTTGTCAGGTGCATGCAATGTTACAGGTTTCCCGCTGCAACACTGGTGGACGGCACAAGGAAGACATTGAGAAATACCCGGGTGAAGTTTGGAAAGATGCAGCGCAGGCCAAAGTGCCGCACTAAAACTCACTAAAATGCATTCACATGACCCCCCTGAGGCCTATAATATAACGAGGCCTTGAGTTTAAGCGCGTGAAACCGCAATAAACAGCCTTAGCATGACCCGCGAGGCCAAAATAGAAAGAGGCCTCAAGTTGAAACGCGTACAAACCGTGGGTAAAACGCCTTGAGCCACGTAAAATTGCAATACAGTCACTCTCAGGTGCACAGAGCTGAACTTTGTGCAAGTGTGAAGGAACTGTATAGCTTGGAGAAACACGCTCTCGTGGGGCATTCCTCCAACTCTGCCTATAGTTTGCTGAGACCCTATACTATTTAAAGCTGAGTCCTTCGTATATGAGCCGCGCCATCCTAGTGATTTAACATGAATCAAGTGGGCTGAGTTTAGGGGTGTTGAGTTTGTCTTGGAAAAGGATACACAGGGCACTACCCACCAGAAAGGTTCTCACCCTTGTCAGCAGCGTTTTATCTTTTGATAGACTTTAAGGCCAGGAATCGGTTTTGGGAACATCAACCACTGTGTTTCAGTCGTATAGTGAAAAGGTAGAGTCCCGCCTCGATCAGAACCCCTCTCCGAAGTTGTGATTCGAGAGCTCCGTGGCTCGCTCCATGCGGCTCGTGCGGCCGTTTGGTTCAAACTCCGCGTCTCTCGCCAGGGCTTTGATTCTTGATGTGCTCTAAGAAAGGCGTAGGCGCCGCTCGGCATCTTTTCAGCCAGCGGGAGCTCCTTTGGCGTCCAAACCAGTCCAATGCAGATCCGGTTCGACCCCTATGGAGGGTCCGAAATCTGATGCTTGGGGTGCATGACTTTGAGTGCAAAAATGGTTGCCCATCCCGGGCACCCCAAGAAAAAGGCGCCGCGAAAGGTGTCCAGGCTTCTTTATAGGCGTCTCCGATCCCAAAGCCCTGTAGCCCAACTTGAAAAGGGCACGGATCCTCAAGAAAGCACACGCGATTCTTTGCGGTTCTGTTCGCCTCATGCATTGCATGTTGCAGTGATGCGCAATATCCTTTCTCCGAACTCAGCATTGGTGCCCTGTGCTTGAATGTTTTGTGCTCTTCATGTGCATGTTATGTTCAATTGGGCTCCCATCATGGAGTGCCCTTTGCTTACCCATGTCTGCGCAATTGCCATCAATTCGTCATTCCTGCTTTCCATCTTTAAAAGGTGTTCGGGGTCCCCTAAAAAGCGACAAACCCGGTGAGTGTCTGATTGGCGCCGCAGGCCAGGAAACACAACATGGCCCGAACATGCACCTGGGTGAACTTGGGTGTGTGTTTTTCTGTAGCGTTTGGACCCCACAAATATGGTTTTCGGTTGTCCTGTTGGTTCCCTTTAAATCACAAAAGATGTGGGCACGGTATCCTCGAACGAAACATACTCATTGTAAAGGAACATGTCAAACCGTGGACCTTGGTGGGAGGGGAGGGAAAGAGTTATTGACGGACCTTTTCTTCAGAGGAGTCTTTTTTTAGGGCCCCCCCCAAACAAAAACACCTAAACATATTAAACACACATTGACATAGAACTAAGGTGTTCATTCCGGTTTCCATTTAAAGCAACCCAGACCCAAAGGGCACCCTCAAAAGAAGGTACCCAAATTGAAGATATGTTCAGGATCCAGATAAGTCATGTGAAAAGATGTGAAAAAGGTGTTTTGCAGGGACTTCAATCATTTTGATCTAGCGTATATCATTGTGTTTCTTTTTGTGATCTTTGTGGCTTAGAGACAGCCACATGGGTAATTGCTTTGCGCTTCTAATTCGTCTTTAGTGTATACCTTTTCCATACCCATCATATAGTCTGTGTAGCTTTTCCTTGCGCGCATTCTAAGATGGGTTCCAACCCAACCACCCTCAGGAGTCTCATGGGATCCCCGATTTCCCCTGGGTCTCAGTGGTTTGGGGGTGAATGAGCATGCTGTCAACTGACTAAAGGCGGGACCATTTACCATTGCAGCTTTCTTCCCAAGCTAACCAACATGTCAAGACCAATCTTGCCTGAGTCGCCTTTCCAAACCAATCTTTTAAGGGAACGGATGGGTCGGCTTGTTTTCCCTTTGGTTGCGCCCCCCCTTTTCCTTTCCCCCCCCTTCCCCACCCGTTCCCCCCCTTCCCCCCCCCCTTTCCCCCCCTTCCCCCCTCCCCCCATGCGAGCGCGTCGGATTCGAGCGCGTCGGATCCGAGGGTATGTCCTTGGGCTCCAGCCTCCACCTCTCGGGCCAGTGCAAGCCCTGCGCATGGTTTTGGAAGAGCTCGGGGTGCCGAAACGGCCGCTGCCCAAGTGGGGGAATCCGCTGCGTGCTGCGAAGCGAAGTTCTCAAAGAAAACACTGCTCTGAGTTGGTACGCAAATCTCGTGGTTTCGAAAGGTCGTGATCTTCTCTGAATCAAAAAATGCCCTGATTTGGTCCAAAGTCAAGGTTTGAAAGTCCATGTGCTTTGGGAGAGTCCCTTAGGGTTCTGGTGGATTTGAAAGTGGAGGATTCAGAACCCGGGGGGTTCTTCCGAAAGCGAAGCGGGGCCCCTGGTACAGTAGAGCTTGCTAGTGGCCCTAGGGTTCAATCCCCCAAACAAGAATGGCAACTTGGGGACCCAATCTAGATGAGCTACTCTTGAATTGGGAAATCATGATATATCAACCCATCCCTTGTTTTACTGGTGGTAACCCATAGGGCGGCGAACTCGCTTGATCCATGGGTGGCTGAATGAACCCATACCCTAAGTTGAATACATGGGGGCGTATTAATAAAATTATCGGCCACCGGACCCGCTGTTCTCCCAATGCTAAGTTAAGAAGGTGCTAATTCAAAAGTTAATTGCAAACATGCAACTCTGCCCCTCCTAGTCGACCCTCCAAAGCACATCATGAATAAACCACCAAGAAAACTCACATTAATAAAATTCCCCGAAACGCGGGGGCGAGTCAAACAAGCTTTTTTGTATCAGGGAGAAAACCAGTTTAAAATCAAATGATTCACAGTAAGCAGGTAGCGTGCAGAAGTTGATGGCACAGAGACACATGCAACAAGTGTGCAGCGCACCAGGCAAGGTAATTTATATAACTGGAACCTTCAAAGTCTCCCCAAGAGACCTCAGATCTCCAAAAAACATACATGCCCGGAAAGTGCGGCTTGTAAGTTAAGTCTCTTTACAAAAGTGATGTCCCTGGACTACAACACACAAGCTCCCCAAACCCGCATTAGTAAAAGGGTTCACATTAATAATTACCCCCAAGCGACCCCTAGGAAGAACTAGGTATTGGTACTACTACAAGTACTACAAGTACTACTAGTACTTGAAGCAGTACTACGAGTACTCGGAGTACTAGAAGTAGTAAAACAAGTACTAGATGCAGTACTACAAATACTCTAGAAGTAGTACTACAAGTACTACAAGTACAAGTACTACAAGTACTACTACACGTATTACAAGTACTAGAAGCAGTAGTACTACAGCCACTACAAGTATCACAAATACAGAAAGCAGTGCAAGTCCTACTACAAGTACTACTGCAAGTACTACAGCCACTACTACAAGTACTACAAATACTAGAAGCAGTACTACAAGGACTACTACAAGTACTACAGTTACTACTATAAGTGCTACAAGTGCTAGAAGCAATGCTGCAAGTACTTCTTTTTGTTTTATTACGGTTCTTTGCCCGGAACAAATCAAACATTACAAAAAGAAAACGTTGGGGGGGGACCCCGTTTACTAATATGAAGTTGACATAGCAATCGACAATATGACCGGTACTCTGTTGTTCATTTAGAGAAAACGAGAAGAGGGCCGACCCAATCAAATCATTTAGAGGCCCTACTGCCTGCCCATTTGAACCAACTGTAAGCAGTATTGTCCGTGGCTTATAAATTATATATATATATATATCTAATATATGTATATATATTAGTGTGTTTCTGAGGGAGCCATGTTTTGGGTGGTTCAAAAGAACAAGCACATGGGGAACCACTTCTTTTTTTTGAGGGGGGGCCTGAATGTATGAAGCCTTATGAACTGGTATGAACCCTCAGTTTGTTGGCTTAGTTGCGGCTGATCTATGGCAACCAGCCCAAACGAGTCCGAAATGCAGTCGGTCAGCCTGGGAGACTGGAACTTCGTTGGTTACCTACCATGGGAAGTGAATAGCTGGGCGGCTGTTCCTACACTTGGAGCTTTGGCTTTGGTGGCAGTAATGCAAGCCCTGGCCAACGCAAGCATCAAAGCAAAGACAAGCCGGAAGAGATCATGGCAATATTAGTGGAACAGTGGATTTGTTCAGAGACTTTTGCAAGAACCAACTTAACAATCTGCCCTAATTCTGCTGAGTGCATGTGGGTGTGTCTTTTTCAGGCCCCCCCACCCCCCACCCCAAAAAAAAAAGCATGAAGCAAACAACAACAATGGGCGTTGTTCCTTTAGGTTTCCTTATTAAACACCAGAAAACAGGGGTACCCTCAAAAAAAACACCCCCAAATCCATTTCAAAAACGGTTTCGGAAATCCCTTTGCGCAGTGCCCGTTCTATTGACCGAAGCGGTTTCCTTCAGCGGGTCTTGAAGCTGATCCTGGGCGAAATTCCCCTTGGCGAAAATTGCAAGGCAGGAGCTTGATTCAAAGGAAATACAGGCACTGGAGGTCTGGGTAAATATTGAAATAATTTGCTGGTGCGATAGGGAAGGAGAAGTGAAATTAACCCAGGCTTTGGGCTTGCTGGGGTACACTGAGGATACAATTTACATGTTACCTGTGACTCAAGTAAAGCAAGCAATAAAATATACATTCTAGAACAGGTCCCCACTCTAGTCATGCTTGATCCTTGCCGACGCGATAGGGAATGAGAAGTGAAATGAACCCTGGCTTTGGTCCCCTAAAAAGAAACCACCCGTTGGATGGTTTGTGGGGGAGTTATTTCCCTCATTCCCTGAGCACCAGCAAGGATTCTTCGCAACGCACTGCAAACAAGCAGTGCACAAGTCGATTAAACACCACACTGATCCGAATCGAACAGTCTAGACAATCCACAATTCCAAAAATAACACATATAAATCGTGAGCTCAAGAACCAGACCCATCGGGAAGGTTTGTTCAAACACCTATACAAGTCAAATGCCCGTTCATCTATTCACAACCCCTTGCCCTCAACAAAAGCACAACAAACAAATGAACCAACTACGATCACTGCGGAGCAACGACTTTCTGCTGCGGTCAATCCAATCGGACTGGACTACCCTTCCAACCAAACCCTAAGCCTAATCGTCATTGGACCCTCATTGTCGGGGTTTGGCTCTTTATTGCAATGGCCTTTTTGAGGTCTCAGAATTCCGACGGAATGACAATTTCTGGTGGTTCCCGATCAAAATGGTATTTGGGATTCCCGCCATATGAGTTTGCATCTTTGGAAGGTTTGGGACCTTGTTTCAAGGGCCTTTAAAGGAGGGCCCGTTTGATTCTTAGGGTACCCGACATTTTTTTTCGGCCCCGAATCCCTCCAGATGGGCTTTGGTTGCTTGACGAACCGAAGGGCGCCGATAGAAATGTCAACTCCTTGTTCGCTTTTCATGGAACCAACCAACGAAAATGTGGTTCCATATTATACATATATATATATACATATATGTGTGTTTCTCAAAATTGTGGGTTTCTGAAGCACTTGGTTCCTTTGGCCCTTCCTGTACCAACTACAAGAGGGTCCATTTTGAGAAACCTCCGTTTGTTATTTTCCTTCACTGCTTGTTTGGTTCCATCCGACAGCAAACTATCCACACCCAACAGTGTCCTTTTGTCCTTCTTTGGATGGAACTCCCGTAGCTGGTGCTCACATCCGTGAAGCGAATTTGTGCGGGCCTGGGACTGACCGAGAGCTTCTCGAGCACGCCAGTCGCACAGGCGATCCAGCTCAACAGATCAGCTGGACTTTTTGGGTGGAAGCTCCAGTTGCCGCCGCTCATCTCGATCTGCATCTCGCCATGCTGAGAAGCACATTCGCTACGGGCAAAACACGACGGCGGCTCAACATTGAGCGCGCGAGCAACAGAAATGTGCTGCTCCTGACAGTCTTTGCAGCGATCGCGCTAGCAACAGCCGCCTGTGCGATCGGAAAGCACTCCTCAGTTGCGTCATGCGCTTGTGCTGAGGTCCGAGCCCTTCCCAGTGGACAATTCTGGATTTGGCATGCACAACCGACATATGGACCTTAGGCTTCAACTCCCCTGAAAACAAGGGCCATGACAGTTTAGATGAAGCTTCCCGGGATACGATGATTGTATTAAGCCGATTGTTGGAAAATAGGGCTCTACTCCTCTCGACGCTATACCATCCTTTGTGGAAAATATCCCTCGGGGGGACCACATGTTCGGGCTCGATCTTAATTTTCAGATCAATGTGTTGGTGGGTTTTTGCCCCGTTCTAACAACTGAATCGGCAAGGGGCCCGAGGTTAAACCAAAATCAAGTCCCAAGATAAACCAAACAACCAGCAAGTGGCACCGGGTTTTCTGCCTGCCAAAACCCCAAAGCTTCCCATCGAAGACATCGAATAAAATTGAGTCGTTCTCAGGCCTTCAATGCCTCCATTGCCACCTTTGCCCCAAGAACGCGCGGCGACAGCTCAAAAAGCTCCGAAAGGCGCCTTGGGCCGCGCGTGGGCGCGCCTTGGGGCGCGTCGGTTCAGCGAGCGGCATTCCGACCCAGCAGGAATTCAGATGCAGATGCCGCCCTTTAAGCATGGGTTGCGCTTGGTTTTTTTCTTTGGACACCAAGAGCGCATGGTTTGGCCTTCCCTTAGGAGACCCACCCCTTTGATTTGGATATGCCGGCCATTTGCCGGTTTTGACGCCCTAAGTTGGTAAGAGATGGGTGACAGACTTGCGTTTGCGGCGCTCGCGAAAGCATTGGTGTTTTTTTAGGATTGTTTGAAAAAAGACAAGATGGCACTGGTTTGCCTTTGGTTCCAATCATTTGCCAGCGCCATCTATTTTTCCAAAAGGGCACCTGTAGCGAAAGAAAGTTGTTGGAGGGTAACTGGGCGCTGAAGTCAACAAATGGGGATCTTTCCCTTTAATTAAGCTACCACTTTATGGGAAATGCGGATCTGAGCAGAAACCCCTGATTGATTTTCATTGGGGTGTGTGGCCAATTCCTTTTAGTGGGGGAACACCATCCTATCGGACAGGTCCTACTTAGATTCGGGGTCAACTTTAGGAGTTGTGGTTTTAGAGTGGAAAACCCCCAAAGTGGCAAGGTTTCCTTGTAGTTCCCCTTGAAAGACACAAAAAGGGTGCCAACTCAAAAAAGACAGGTTCATGTGCATAAGCCATGTGTTCTCATTAAAACCTGCTGGTCTTTAAATCGGACAAGGTCACTGGATGTGTTTGTTATATTTGTTCCAGACGAAAAAGGCGTGGGCTTGGAGGTGACGAGCCCCTGGAAGTTGGCCCACTGCCGCTCGTTTGGTGGGTCGATTCGATTTCGCCGTTCGGGTTTCACATGCTATGGAGAATCTTAGGGACACCAACTGCTGGACATCATTTAGGTAGGGATTCATGTCCACCAGTCACTTTTGAGTGATTCCCTTTTGGAACTCATCACCATGCGGGATGCTAAAAATGAATGAGTCGCTAAATCTGATTTTCTGTGTACCCTGATGTGGGCCAAGTTTTAATGCGAGGGGTTGCCCAACTTGTTTAGGGTGCGACTTGCACGGTTACATGAGGACGGTGGTTGGTTGATATGTGTGCGCCTTGCGTCTTGGTTAGGGGGAACCGCAAGGACCCGACTTGGGGCGGGGACTTACCCAACTTGCCGAAAAAATGCTCACTCTCCCTGATTTCATGGACTCTAAACTTTTTGGGAAGGCCATCTTAGTGGCAAGTAAAAGTTTGGGTTTGTTTGGGCAGGTCCACTTAGGAAGTGAGAATGTTAAGATGAGGCATTAAACATATCACTATTTAGCTACCCCACTGTTTATGCAAACGGCTTTAAGTGGGGTGTAGAACTTGCGGAACCTGGGGGTATGGGTCCCTCCAGATCCGTTTGGAGACCGGGTTTCTAGGATGGGCTGGGACCAAGGGGTTGCGGGACCCTAGAACTTGAAATAATTCCATTGGCGTGGGGTGCTTTAAAACGCATTGTCAGTGGGAGTACATGACTTGTAATCGTGTCTTGTTGCCATATCACTCAAAGGACATCCCTATAAGTTTGCTAAGTGGATTATAAGCTACTTACCCCTACAAGTCCTTAACCTACTTATCCGTAGAAGCTCTATGGAGTTTTGTTTCTTAGCTACAGAGGTCCGCGAAGTGGGCTATAACGTACTTATCCCTATCTTGTCTTGCTGGCTATTGCTCCTGACGAAGGGTTCAACTGGTTTGTCCACTGGTGAGAGACACAGACACACACAGACACACAGACTCACAGACACACAGACACACAGACACACACGCACACAGACACAGAGACACAGAGACACACAGACCCACAGACACACAGACACGCAGACACACACACACACACAGACACAGACACAGACACAGACACAGACACAGAGACAGCAGAGACAGCAGAGACACAGAGACACAGAGACACAGAGACACAGAGACACAGAGACACACAGACACACAGACGACACGCAGACACGCAGAGACACAGACACACACCCACACACCCACACACCCACACGCACACACGCACACACGCACACACGCACACACACACACACACCTTGTCCCCTTTTCGAATGTTAAAGATCCAGCCAAGTCAAATCTGTATAGCAGCAGTTATCCAAGTGGGTTAGAACATTGATCCCTGTGAGTTCAAGCGGGACAGAACCATGTCCTCTCGGAAAAGAATTCAACAACTTGTGCGAAGAGTGCTCGGGACAGGCCAGCGGGTCAAGCGCGATCGTGAGACAAGGGGACGCTTTACCAGATACCATTGTCGCATCCGAGGAGAGGTAGGGGGCTGGTAGGGGGTGATGGGGGCTGATATCAGCTGATAACGGCTGATTGTGGGTGCCCGTTGGTTGGGAAGCTTCAAATTCCCCCTAACAGGGCGGACAGACTATCTGACTCTTTTTAGGCCGGTATTTGCCATGAACAGTCCAATGTTTGTCCATAAAACAGTAGCCTCTAGCCTTGCATGCTGGGTAAGCTGCGGCCTGGATGCCCTTCATTCGGACTCGGGCAAGTCCTGTGTCTAAGGATTTTTGAAGCACAAATGGGCGTGTGTTTTTGGACTTGGGCACCCAATGGCGTCGTCTTTTGGTTTCCCATTAACACCACCACACGGTATTGCAGCACCAATGTGTTTGACACATCAGCTTTGCAGGATTCAAGCCGCCCAAAGCCAGGCTTCTATTTCGATGATGAGATCCTAGAGAAACCCATGGTGGTGATACAAGCCCATCCATTGTTTTCATGGTGGCAACTGAATCCCAGGGTCCATGTTACGCAGAGCTTCCAGCGCTGGACCCCTGACATTCGAACCGGATTCCGGCTTTCCACCCCATGTCTCGGGCCAGCGGAGATTCCTAGTTCGGTATGTGGCTGTGGGAACCCCAAAAATCGGGTAACCCCAAAATGGGTTGCCCGATCGGTGAATGGAAAACAAGGACGACTGAAATTCCCTGCGTTCCATGTCCTGGTGTTTACTTTTGACCCATACCCACGTGTCACCAACCAAAACATGTTGGAAGCTTCTCGGCTTCCCAAGCCCTCAAGGCCCCAGTACCGAGCCTCGAAACCAACGCATCTTTTGGGATCCTATGGTCTTGTTACGGACTTTCATGCCCCCTAGGTGGTGGCCCTGACCCAACAAAATCCCTGAGTGAGTTCATGTTTTTTGTTTTGTTTTTTGCTTCGTCCTCGGGTCTCCTCCAAAACTATTTTGTATGTTTGGTGGGCTCAATATGAACCAGGCTCAGAACATATTATTCTCTGTGAGCCTTTTTTGTGGGGAGAGACAAATGGAGGTTACCCCCTTTTTGGCCTTGAATGCCCCGTTTGAGCAGCGCTATTGGTCCGTGGAGTAGACGGTTCTACCAGGTTGAATAATTCGGGATTGCAGTAGTCCCAATATAAAACCGAGCTCACAATATCAACGGATGTAGTAGAGGCAATTGGTGTTGGTCGCTTTCGCAGGAGTCACCGCCGGATATCTACGAGGCGATTGTGAACTTGCAGATGCAGTTGGACCTCCTGAAAGCCTTGGCCATTTTGAGGCTTTCGGAGACTCGAGCGTCTCAGCTAAACACATGCCCAAATCTGAAACCTGGAAATGGGTGCCTTTGACTACCGGCACTTCAAAAAGGCAGTTTTTGAGGTACAAACGGAAATTCCATTTAAGATGTAGCTCCAGTTCGACCCCTATGCTTGCATTCGCATAAGAGTTGTTTGCTTTGTGCACCTTTGGGCCTTAAGGGAATGTATCGCTTCTGGAAACCCGCCCAACTGCTCTGTGAAGCGGCCCGGCTTTCTTTTGGGGCCATTTGCCCGCCATTTTTTGGCGGGGTGCTGGTACTGGATTTTTTGGTTTGTTGTTTTTCCACGGGCCCGGACCTCCCGTTGGTGCCGATGTTTGTTTTGGAAACATCCCGTCTCCACTGGCCAGGTATCCCTTCATTGGTGGTTTGTGGTTTGGGTGGGTGGTTTGGGGAGTTTAATCCCTAGTTCTTGTAGAGGGTAAATGGGACAGCACCCCAAACCACCAGCTGGAAGGAAGCTGAACTGGGCATCTGGGCGGGGTCGCCCTAAAAGGCTGGCACAAGGAAGATTGCCCAAACCAACCTGTCTATTTTTGCAAGGACGAGGCTGGAATCGGATGCGGTTTGTGCGGTTCCCTCAAAGTCACCAATCGCCTATGGACCATTTGAGAGGAGGCAGGAGACACTAAATGTCCCCCACAAAAAAGGGGACTGACAAAATGTACTTTTGGGGAAAGCATGTGTCTTGGTTGTTGTAGGGCATGGAACCCGAACGATACCTGCGCGATTCAGCAACGATGCCGCCTGGCAGCCACTCCGAAGTGTACTTCGTGCATTCTGTTGGATACTTCTGTTTCCTTCCCCAAACTCCAATCCATGCTTCTTGCTCGCGCTCGCATGTTGCGGCGTGCCAGTGCTCAAAACGATACCATATGCCCAATACGATACCAAAACACAACCGCTGGAATAGCTGCTGTCACCCTGGCTGCCTTCCTCTCGTTCTCCAGTTTTTTGCTGCTCCGCTTCCTATCGCCTCTTTTCCTTCTCCCATTCTCCCTCCTCTTGCTTGTTCTTCTTCTCTTGCTGGCGCTCCTCTTCCCGTCGTTGTCTATCCCTTGCTTCCTGCTCCAGCTTTTCCTCTTGGCTTGCTTCACTGCTTCTTTACAGTAGCATACGTCACATGTTTATAGACAGCCAACAATATGGTTTCACTCCATGGCGGAAGATCCGCGAAAGGGCGAGGCGGAAGGTCGTTTTTGGAACAATCTTCATCTATTTGGGTACTGTACTGCTGGCAGTCGGATTTGGGTGGGGGGACGTCGGGCGTGCAACCTAAATCAATAATTCACCAGCGGGACCCAATTTCTCACTTCTAGTGCGGAAACAGGTAATTTTGTCCGGGGCTCATCCTTTGAAAAGGAGGAAACAAAAACAACAGCCAGAAACCAGCACAAAAATCGAAATCAAGGAACACAACAAAGAACGAAAGCGCACCAATGCACCAGTTCGATGCCAGCAACGAGTCATCCCATGGTGTCGGTTCCGGTCAGGCGATTTGCGAGTTGTCAGCTTTGGGAGGTCTATGAGTTGGTGGGAGCGTTATCAGGTGTTCCTATCATTGGTCGCAAGACAAACTGAAGCCATGCAAACCCTCCAAAATACCTTTGAGCACGGAACCTTGTGAAAACAATGCGCATAATGGAGAAGTAGGGCATGCTCGAAATTGACTACGGGTCTCCAAGCCAAAGCTGCTTCATGTTTTGGGGTAGACATATAAAACAACGGGTGGAACATCCAACTGGTAATCTAAAGTACACGGGTAACTGGAAGCACCAGGGTTGCATTTCATGGTCCAAGAAATCGTGGTGTTCAACTTGCAACAAGGAGCTTTGTGTTGTCCTTGTTTTCGAATTGGTTTCAACTGAAAACGAACCCAATCATATCCTTAAGGCGACTCGGGCAAGTTGGGTCCTCTACTGACTCAGATCTACTGCAAGGGACGGTATCATTGCGACGTAATAATGACTACTATCACGGGTCCTTAAATGGGGTTCTATTAAATAGTTTCCAGCCTGTGCCAAAGGACAGTCATGTGCGCAGCACCTTCCGCGTTTTCGAGGGGTCAAAAGAGCGACGCTGTGGGTTGCCATGTTCCGTGCCATTTGCCGAGCCATCGAATCCTCACTGAGTTCCTGTTCTTTGACTTTTGGGGTTTGGACCATTTTAGTTGTACAAACAGAACATGTGGTTACTTTTTGTGGCGTGCCAACTCGATCGGAAGTGAGACTCGACGCTCGCCGAGGAAGGCGGCAGTTTGCCCACCGACGCCGGGCGTCGGTTTGGATGAAAAGCGGTGTTCGAGCAGTGCCTGGCCGGCCCGCGGCCCTTCCTGTGTTTGAGGGAACCGAGTTGTGCTTGAAGCGAAACCGAAGAAACACCGCCATTTTTGGGGCAATCCCTGTTTTGTGACACCCGCTATACAGGATATGTTTCATGTCATTTGAGCAGCGCCCAATCCGGCCTCCCTCCCCCCGCCCCCCGCCCCCAGAAGACAAACAAATGGTAAGAAGGAAACAGCACCGGACTTAGCTCGGCGTTTTGCCCTGTTGCGATTTTATAATGATTGCAGTCAAGGGAATCACGACTGGAGGTCATGTTGAAGGAGTTTTGACCATGGCACTTGCAAGTATGTGTCAAGATAAGGCAACCCTAAAGATTGTGTCCCTTTAAGCCAACCCCAACGAGGGTACCCAAAACCCAAACCCATACTCCCTTAAATAGCGCAACGTTGCAGGTTGGCTGCTCACATGTTGCAAGATCAGGCTAAAATTGGGGAGCCGTGCTTCAACGATCCTAAACCTGTGTCTAGGGCAACAACAGTGTTTGGTTCCGGTAAAAATATTGGCACTCCTTTCATAGCCTTTTCATGAAGCGGCGTTGGGCCAATTAGGCTGGTGCAGCTCGATCGCCCATCTACAGGAGCCAAGGTTGCTTCTTTGCTACACAGGTGGTGAGCAGAGCGGGAGAGCTGTGCTGCTTTGGTGTTAGGATTTTGCGGTCCCTTGCTGCTTGCTCGGGTCTGTGTATGTGTAGTTGCATGTAACGTATGTATATGTTTTAGTTATATATGTATGTATGTATGAACGTGATGTGATGTGATGTGATGTGATGTGAAGTAATGCAGCGCAATGTAATGTAATACAGACATGCATGTATGTCATGTCATGTCATGTCATGTATGTACGTATTAATGTAATGTATGTGTGTATGTAGTGTATGTATGTATGTATTGTAATGTAATGTAACGTAACGTAACGTAACGTAACGTATGTATGTATGTATGTATGTATGTATGTATGTATGTATGTATGTATGTGTGTGTATGTATGTATGTAATGCATGTAAATGTATGTATGTGTGTATGTATGTATGCAATGTAATGTAATGTAATGTAATGTAATGTAATGTAATGTAATGTAATGTAATGTAATGTAATGTCATGTATGTAATGTAATGTATGTATGTATGTATGTACGTACGCATGCATGTATGTATGTATGTATGTATGTATGTATGTATGTATGTATGTATGTAATGTATGTATGTATGTATGTATGTATGTATGTATGTATGTATGTATGTATGTATGTATATGTATGTATGTATGTATGTATGTATGTATGTATGTATGTATGTATGTATGTATGTATGTATGTATGTATGTATGTATGTATGTATGTATGTATGTATGTATGTATGTATGTATGTATGTATGTATGTATGTATGTATGTATGTATGTATGTATGTATGTATGTATATGTATGTATGTATGTATGTATGTATGTATGTATGTATGTATGTATGTATGTATGTATGTATGTATGTATGTATGTATGTATGTATGTATGTATGTATGTATGTATGTATGTATGTATGTATGTATGTATGTATGTATGTATGTATGTATGTATGTATGTATGTATGTATGTATGTATGTATGTATGTGTATGTATGTATGTATGTATGTATGTATGTATGTATGTATGTATGTATGTATGTATGTATGTATGTATGTATGTATGTATGTATGTATGTATGTATGTAATGTATGTATGCAATGTAATGTAATGTAATGTAATGTAATGTACTGTACTGTAATGTAATGTATGTAATGTAATGTATTGTAACGTAATGTGATGTAATGTAATGTAATGTATGTATGTATGTAATGTAATAATGTGTAATGTATGTATATGTAATGTAATGTAATATAATGCATTGTAACGTAATGTACTGTAATGTAATGTATGTATGTATGTATGTACATAATGTACGTACGCATGTATGTATGTAATATATGTATGTATGTATGTGATGTAATGTAATGTATGTTTGTATGTATGTAATGTATGTATGCATGTATGTATTAATGTAATGTAATGTAATGTGATGTAATGTGATGTAATGTAATGTAATGTATGTATGTATGTGTGTGTATGTATTTTTTAGTATGCAATGTATTGTAATGTAATGTAATATGATGTGATGTGATGTGATGTAGTGTATGTAATGTAATGCAATGCAATGTAATGTAATGCAATGCAATGTAATGTAATGTAATGCATTGTATGTAATGTAATGTATTGTAATGCAATGCAATGTAATGTAATGTAATAATATGTAATGTAATGTAATGTAATGTAATGTATTGTATTTAATGTATTGTAACGTAATGTGATGTAATGTAATGTATGTATGTATGTAATGTAATAATGTGTAATGTATGTATGTAATGTAATGTAATATAATGTATTGTAACGCAATGTACTGTAATGTATGTATGTATGTGTGTATGTATTATGTATGTATGTAATGATGTAATGTATTTATGTATGTAATGTATGTATGTATGTATGTATGCATGTAATGTATGTATGTATGTATGTATGCATGCATGCATGTACATACGTATGTATGTATGTATGTAATGTGTGTAATGTATGTATGTAATGTATGTAATGTATGTAATGTATGTATGTATGTAATGTAATGTAATGTAATGTAATGTAATGTAATGTATGTATGTACGTATGTATGTATGTAATGTATGTATGTATGTATGTATGTATGTATGTATGTATGTATGTAATGTAATGTATGTATGTATGTATGTATGTATGTATGTATGTATGTATGTATGTAATGTATGTATGCAATGTAATGTAATGTAATGTAATGTATGTAATGTATGTAATGTATGTAATGTATGTATGTATGTTTGTATGTATGTAATGTATGTATGTATGAATGTATGTATGTATTGTATGTATGTATGTGTGTATGTATGTAATGTATGTATGTATGTATGTATGTATGTATGTGTGTGTGTGTATGTATATAATTATTGTAATCTATGTAATGTATGTATGTATGTATGTATGTATGTATGTATGTATGTATGTATGTATGTATGTATGTATGTATGTATGTATGTATGTATGTAATGTATGTATGTATGTATGCATGTATGTATGTATGTATGTATGTATGTATGTATGTATGTAATGTATGTATGCAATGTAATGTAGTGTAATGTAATGTAATGTAATGTAATGTACGTATGTATGTATGTATGTACGTATGTACTGTATGTATGTATGTACATATGTAATGTATGTATGTATGTATGTATGTATGTATGTATGTAATGTATGTATGTATGTATGTATGTATGTATGTAATGTATGTATGTATGTATGTAATGTATGTATGTATGTATGTATGTATGTATGTATGTATGTATGTATGTATGTATGTAATGTATGTATGTATGTATGTATGTATGTATGTATGTATGTATGTATGTATGTATGTATGTATGTATGTATGTATGTATGTATGTATGTATGTATGTATGTAATGTATGTATGTATGTATGTATGTATGTATGTATGTATGTATGTATGTATGTATGTATGTATGTATGTATGTATGTAATGTATGTATGTATGTATGTATGTATGTATGTATGTATGTATGTATGTATGTATGTAATGTATGTAATGTATGTATGTATGTAAATGTAATGTGTATGTATGTATAATGTATGTGTATGTATGTATGTATGTGTAATGTAATGTATGTTGTATGTTGTATGTATGTATGTTTGTGTGTAATGTGTATGTATGTATGTATGTATGTAATGTACTGTAATGTATGTATGTATGTATGTAATGTATGTATGTATGTATGTATGTAATGTATGTATGTATGTATGTATAATGTATGTATGTATGTATGTATGTATGTGTGTAATGTATGTATGTGTATGTATGTAATGTATGTATGTATGTATGTATGTATGTAATGTAATGTAATGTAATGTATGTAATGTATGTATGTATGTATGTATGTAATGTATGTATGTATGTATGTATGTATGTATGTATGTATGTATGTATGTATGTATGTATGTATGTATGTATGTATGTATGTATGTATGTATGTATGTATGTATGTATGCATGTATGTATGTATGTATGTATGTATGTATGTAATGTATGTATGTATGTATGTATGTATGTATGTATGTATGTATGTATGTATGTATGTATGTATGTATGTATGTATGTATGTATGTATGTATGTATGTATGTATGTATGTATGTATGTATGTATGTATGTATGTATGTAATGTATGTATGTATGTATGTATGTATGTATGTATGTATGTATGTATGTATGTATGTATGTATGTATGTATGTATGTATGTATGTAATGTATGTATGTATGTATGTATGTATGTATGTATGTATGTATGTATGTATGTATGTATGTATGTATGTATGTATGTATGTATGTATGTAATGTAATGTAATGTATGTATGTATGTATGTATGTATGTATGTATGTATGTATGTAATGTATGTATGTATGTATGTATGTATGTATGTATGTATGTATGTATGTATGTATGTATGTATGTATGTATGTATGTATGTATGTATGTAATGTATGTATGTATGTATGTATGTATGTATGTATGTATGTATGTAATGTGTATGTATGTATGTATGTATGTATGTATGTATGTATGTATGTATGTATGTATGTATGTATGTATGTATGTATGTATGTATGTATGTATGTATGTATGTATGTATGTATGTATGTATGTATGTATGTATGTATGTATGTATGTATGTATGTATGTATGTATGTATGTATGTATGTATGTATGTATGTATGTATGTATGTATGTATGTATGTATGTATGTATGTATGTATGTATGTATGTATGTATGTATGTATGTATGTATGTATGTATGTATGTAATGTAATGTATGTATGTATGTATGTATGTATGTATGTATGTATGTATGTATGTATGTATGTATGTGTATGTATGTATGTATGTATGTGTATGTATGTATGTATGTATGTATGTATGTATGTATGTATGTATGTATGTATGTATGTATGTATGTATGTATGTATGTATGTATGTATGTATGTATGTATGTATGTAATGTATGTATGTATGTATGTAATGTATGTAATGTATGTAATGTATGTATGTATGTAATGTATGTAATGTATGTAATGTATGTATGTATGTGTATGTATGTATGTATGTATGTATGTATGTAATGTATGTAATGTATGTATGTGTGTGTATGTAAATGTATGTATGTGTAATGTATGTGTGTATGTATGTGTGTATGTGTGTATGTATGTATGTGTGTATGTATGTATGTGTGTATGTGTGTATGTGTGTATGTGTGTATGTGTGTATGTGTGTATGTATGTATGTATGTATGTATGTATGCATGAATGAATGTATGTAATGTATGCATGTATGTATGTATTTATGTAATGCAATGTATTTTAATGTAGTGAAATGTAGTGCGACGCAATGTCTGTATGCATGCATGGATGTGTGTGATTGTTTGGCAGAGTGTTCAGAAACCACGTTCGCCATATGCGGAAACATGCCAGGCATCGAATGGATGTTTGGCTCAAGCCATCAGTCAAAAGGGTTTGCTGCCCATAGATCTTCATCAAGGTAGCGGATTCCTCGGATCCGGTCTAGTGGACGAGGGCAAGCCATGGCAACACCGGAACAGCTTCAAGCACAAATCGAGCTCCTGGCACAAACGGCACAGGGTTTGCAAGCAGAGCTGCAACAGGCGAGAGCGCTACCGGCGCTGACGGCGATCGCAGAATCGCAGGAGAGGTTGGCCCAGATGCTTGTGGACAGAGGCCAGGAGGGGATCGTTTGACGCTGATTGACAACAGAGGTGTTGCTAAGCCGGAGAAGTTCAAGGGGGATGAATCACATTATTGAAATGGAAAATTAGGACTGAGGCGTTCATGTTCAGTGTGTTCCCGGAGATGGAACAGGTGTTAGCCTGGGCTGAAGACCAAGATGCACAAATCACGTCGGCTGATATCACCAACCGTTTCGGCACAGGTGCACGCTGTGATGCAGAGCCTGATGGAAGGTGAGGCTTTCAGCAGAATCACAACAAGAGGAAATGGCCTTGAGGCATAGAGGAAAATCAATAGGAGGTACGACCCAGCAACGGGCGGTTCACGGAAATCCCTATTGAGACATGTGTTAGCGCCCCACAAGCTGAAGTTGGAAGAACTATCTGCCGGGATTGAATCATGGACGGACCTAGTACGAAGATACGAAGAACGTAACGATAGTAGAGGAAACAGACAGGAGTTGCCTGAAGATGTTAAGATTTCCATCTTGGAGAGCATGTGCCCGGTTGAAATCGAAAGACATTTGCAGTTGAATCGTTCGCGTCTCGATTCGTTTGAGCATGTCTGGGAAGAGTTGCGGCTCTACCTAGAAACTCGGCAGGGCATCATGATCACGCACGAAGGGGTAAACGACCCCGACGCTATGGACGTCGGAGCACTCACGAAAGGTGGAACAGCCAAAGGAAAGAACAAAGGAAAGAAAGAAAGGCAAGAACAAAGGAAAGAAAGAAATAAAGGAAAGAAAGGCAAGAACAAAGGCAGCACTCGCTCAGGGCAAGGATCAGGCCGGGAAACTCGGTCATCTTTGGAAAGATTGCTGAACGCCGAAGAGCGCATCCAAAGGCAAAGGATTTGGCAATGGCAAAGGAAAGAACCAGAAGGGCGGCAAAGGCAAGAGCGAAAAGGGCGGCAAAGGCAAGTCAAAGAAGGTCGGTGGCCGTCGAGAATGCTGAGGATGGTTGGGACTTTCACTGAAGGCATTGTTGGCAGATTGGGGAATCAAAGTTTCTAGACAGTTCTGCTGCACGTGGCACGGCATCTAGCAGAGGTCTAGGAAAGCTCAGGCATGTGCAGACGAGGTTCCGTTGGTTGCAAGAGAGAGTAGCGTGTGGAGACATAAAGCTTGAAGCTGTCAACACGCGCAAGAATCTTGCAGATTTGCTCCCTCAGCCGATGGCTCGCGAAGTCTGTGAGCGGCACATGAGCGTGACTGGCAAAGCCAGAGGAGCTAAGGCCCTCGAATCCGCCAAGGTCTAGCAGAGCTAGCCCTGATCAGAAACCACGTTCGCCGTACGCAGAGACATGCCAGGCATCGAATGGATGTTTGGCTCAAGCCATCAGTCAAAAGGGTTCGCTGCCCATAGATTTTCATCACAGAGTCTTCGTTTGTTCTTGCCTTGCTTGCTTGTTTGTTTTTTGGTTGCTTACCATCACTGACGCAACAGCGCTAAGGATGTTAGTGGTGTTTTGTGTTGGTCGAAGAGTGTTTTGCTATCCACTTGTGTGTTCAGCATTTCCCCAGAAAGTATTGTCAGTTCATTCCTTCCAACTGATGTTTTGTGCGCTTCCACATTGTGTGTATGTACATGAACTGCTTCAGTAACTTTGTTGGTGGGCTTGATTTGCTATGCTTGCCTTAAGGTGTTTTTCCCTGCATTGCTTGTACATGCATATGTCTATATTCATGCTTGTTTCAGAAGCCTGCTCTCGTTTTGCTTGCATCCCGCAGATTTCTTTTGGTGCCGTGCTTGCCACTCATCAGTGCATTTTTCGACGAACTGGAGCAGGGTTGGGGGAGGGGTATTTTGACCCGCCCACTTCTGTGATACCGTTCGGGAATTGCTGTTGCGAGTGAGTGAAGCGTTAGCTCCCTGCAAAAATCAGATGGAAGCCAAAAACCGGATCCCCAAAAGGAGACGATGTTATGGGGAGCGAGGCCTTGCGGAATCGCGGTGGGCAATTCTCACAACCCTGAGCTGGAGTGAAGCAGTGTTTGAATATAGTTACTCCATGGACAGACTTCACCTACGTTTGAAGGTCCTTTCGTGGACTCTTAGCGTTCGACGCGAGGCCGGCTTTGAACGCCACGTGCCCATGCCTACTCGCGACTGACCAGTTGTTTTGAATTGGGCACGGTTCAATCATGCGCCATGGGCACGGTGCGGAATCTTCAGGCTGTCGACCTTCTGCAACGGAAATCAATACGCCAGAGAGAATTTGCTTTCAAGAGGGTCCTGTCTTTTGCAGGGACGTTTGAGCCAAGTTCAACAGCCGGGCCGATGAAGCGTACTGTTGGACTCTCTTTAATGTTAGCACTTGAAAAATAAAGGGCCCCCCCCCCCCTCCCCCCTGAACAATGGAGGCGCCAAAACAATGGGGGTGCACTTTTGGGACGTCCAAACAATGGAGGATTTTGGGGCCCAATTCTACTTTAGTGTTGCAGCCACTTCCTTTTTGCAATTCTACTTTAGTATTGCAGCCACTTCCTTTTTGCAATTCTACTTTAGTATTGCAGCCACTTCCTTTTGGCAATTCTACTTTAGTATTGCAGCCACTTCCTTTTTGCAATTCTACTTTAGTATTGCAGCCACTTCCTTTTTGCAATTCTACTTTAGTATTGCAGCCACTTCCTTTAGTATTGCAGCCACTTCTTTTTTGCAATTCTACTTTTGTATTGCAGCCACTTCCTTTTTGCAAATCTACTTTAGTATTGCAACCACTTCTTGCTGAGCAGACTTACCACTGGGGGTTTGGCTTTGGGTTCTGTGGTTGAGCAACCAATTGAAAGGGGAATGCTTTTAAGCAAGTGGGCCACCAATTGAAAGGGGATGCTTTTAAGCAAGTGGGCCACCAATTGAAAGGGGAATGCTTTTGAGCAAAGCAAGTGATAGTTTATTTTCTGGGAGGGGGGGCTGGGGGCTTGCCACTATTGTGGTCCACTAAAACAATCACATTATTGTGGTTCAGTGGTTCAGTGGGGTCTGTGAGGGGTACCCTTGTCCTGATTGTTTTTTGGCAATTTTTTAGCACGGTTTAATAAAGAGTTTGCAGTTTCAGGGCTGGGGATGGTTTTCAAATTTCAGAGTTTCAGCTGGCTTTGGGTTCTGTGGTTGGGCAACCAATTGAAAGGGGATGCTTTTAAGCAAGTGGGCCACCAATTGAAAGGGGAATGCTTTTGAGCAAAGCAAGTGATAGTTTATTTTCTGGGAGGGGGGGCTGGGGGCTTGCCACTATTGTGGCCCCCTAAAACAATCACATTATTGTGGTTCAGTGGGGTCTGTGA
>CAUJNA010003571.1:265000-287500 GCA_963377175.1 Effrenium voratum
GCTCCAAACCCATTGCGTCTGGGAGGCTAACGCCAGAAGTGCAAGGTTGTCCCACGTGTGTGTTCCAAGTGCTTCGCCACCAATGCTGTGCTTTCAGCCCGCTTGTGGACGGTCCACGGGCAAGCGGCTGAGGTTCGCAGATATGACACGCGCTGTGTGGTTTGTTTACAAGAGCACTACACAACTAATCGAAGCCGATGAGCCACGTGTCACTCATATCCCTGAATCTCGAAAGGGAGAAGCCTCACTTGATATACATCCAAAAGCTTGATGCAATGACCAATGAGGACCAATGCACCAAGATTGGTGTTTCCAAGTTTCAATTCTTGGGCCACCCCAACGCATTCCAGCTCAATGGCAGGACAACATTCTTTGTACTTCGCTTGTTCTCTGGTAGGGAAGTCTTAGATCCCACCTTACTGAGATGTGTGTTGGGCTTTCCTTTGTCATCCATGTTATCCCCTCGACATTGTGCACAGCCGCGAGCTCCGTGATGTAGTCTGCCCGGTCCTTATCCGAAAGCTTCTTGGGTTAATCCATGACAAAGTTTGGTTGCTCAAGCACAACATCCGTGTGAGACATGGGCAAAAGTACGTGAGTGACACATAGGCCCGCGGGGTCCAAGGCCATTGAGGTCTGTTGACCAGGCCTGGGCGTTAGAAGGCCTCACCAAGCGAGAGGTTTGTGCTTGAACATGCGGAGATGCGCAGCCACTCAACTTCCGCGAGTATTTGGTGGCTTGTCCAGATTCTTTGGCTATGCAACTGCCAGGCATCACAATACGCTTTTGGGGACAGGCCCGCTGCACGTCTAATTGCCAATGTGTCAAATGCGAGAAGGCTCTTGGATTCCAGTCGCGACGAGTCTGTCTGACGCAGCCAACGCACAACTGCACAACTCTCGAATTAACTAGCCAGCAAAATCTGGCCCAAGCCCCCCAGCCAGCTCAAGCTCGGCATAGCGAAGCAAAAGACTGGGCAGCCGCGGCCTTAAAACACAACCCTATGCCGCTGTTAAGAGCTGACGGATATTTTTTTTAGCACCGCTGTGTGAGAAGACCCATCAGCTGCTCTGCCTGTTGAGGACTGCAAGGGTGGCAACATCACGGGGGACTTGGCACGAAGGAAGGATGGTTTCCCCGTTTTTGTTCATTTTTAGTAGAGGTCCCGAAAGGGTAACCTTTGATTTCCAAGTCCTCTGGGCAAACGAGAGTTAGTTAGCGTCGGACCATCTTAGCGGCGACCAGCAAGTGTGCAGTTCCTTTTTCGGCTCCGGTCAATGGGAAGTGAGTTTCTTTCGGGCCCATTGTTCATCTCAGTTCTTGATTATGCCCGCATCAGACATTGAAGCTTTTTCCGGTTGGACCATTTGAGTGATAAACAACAAAAGTGTTGTTACGTTGTTTGACAATTCCACTCCTGTTATGTTGCATTGTGAGACGGCACCCTGATTTCCACAAGTAGCAGATCAGTAGCCCAACAACTAGTACCTCCTTCGAGACTTCGATCTTGCCGTATCCAAGCTACGCTTGGACCCACGCTGTCAGACTGTCAGGCGTGCGGCCCATTCAATTGCACGGCGTCCACTCAGTATTTCGTTCGGGATATTTCTCTCTTCCCCGCCCCTCATGTATAGAAGTGGGGCCATCAAGAGACCCTTCCCCATATTCCCTTTGCAGGTGCAAGAGAAATACTGTAAAGGGGGCCACTGCGGTTTTTTCTTAGTTCGGAGTGCGGATCAGGGGCACTCAATTTCAGGCCCGAAACCAAAGCAAGGGCTTCCGGAGCACCTCACTCCCCAACCTTCCTGCGCTTCATCCTGTTTCGGCTTGGACCATTTTGGTTGTAAACAATCCGTTTGTATACTGGCTATCGGTATGTTGAGAGAGCCGCGTGTATTGACTAGGGTCTGGAACATTTCTTAAACATTTGATGGGGGATAAGAAATGGTGGACCGTAGATTTTTGGCCAATCCACTCAGGAAGTGAGGCCCTGACCCCAGAAGTGTGGATTTGGTGGGTAGCTCTTGGATTTTGATGAAGCCCCGGAAAACCATCCCAGGGTCCCAGAAAACCACCTACTAACCTTTTGGAGAAGGCGTGGGTAACCCCCCCCAAAGAAAAGAAAGTGTGAAAGGCGGATTTACATGTTCGCGTTACTCCGTGGAATCCACCGAACCGTTGTGCTAAATTGGCTGGGTCACTGGTTGAGCAGCAGGGACTGGGGATGGTTGGATCAGCAAAGGACCAGCTAAATGTCCTAGGATGCACTAGGGAGTCAATAGCTTTGCGGTGTCGGGAATGATTACAATAATTCTATCTCACAATGACCCTTTTTGAGGCCCAGATCCTTGCAATCGGGGTCCTGACTCGACCCAATGGAGGGTCCAGTCATGCTTGGGGCAAGGTACAATTCCCCACATGTTTTTCTTCAAATCCAATGTGAGGTACTTGGAACGTCGGAAACTTCCCCTGAGAAACACGTCCCGACAACAAAGCACACATTTCTAGGGGTTGATTCCCCATTCTTCTCAGCCATCGTTCTTTTCAAAGACAAGCCATTTCCCCAGGGTTTCTTGTGGTTTCCTAGAAAGAAGGATCCCTGGAAAGAATGGGGAAGTTACCCTTAGAACGTTATCCTAAATCAGCTTTGGCATTGGTTTGCTGTGAAAGGAGGCTTTAAACCAACCTGAAAGGGGTACGCTCGAGAAGGCCTACCAGTTTGCTTGGTCCATGGCTGGAGTATTTGGCTGGTTCACACCTGTCACCATCCAAACTTCAGGTTTTTCTCGTATGGGGAAAGAGCGAGGTGAAAGCTTGAGGCTTAAGGGCACAAGATCGACATGAAATCACTCCTGTATTTTGAAGCTCCGGACCCCCAAATCTGGGTGTCCTGTTGAAGTTTCCCTACACTTGGTGAAAAGGGCAGCATTCCCCACCTGAGTTGGACGTCGGTGCTGCCAACTGCCAACTCGATCTCTCTGCGCCGTGACGAAACACAACCTTGTCAACTGTGAGGAACCCCATGCGCCCCCCAGAAAGCTTCGAAGATCTGGGGGGTGGACTTTGGTGGCCTTCAGTTTCCAAAGAAGTTTCACCTCTTGAAGTTGCAGGGACTCGAAGCCTCGAGCGTCCAGCGAGTCGCGGGAATAGTGAGGACCTTTGCCGCGAAATTGGCTTTAGCCGACCTCTTGACCTTTGGGTTTTCGGATTTTGGTCCAGTTTTAGTCATGGTCCAACCCAACCCTTTTACCCCCAGGTCCTTTGGGCAAGTAAGGCAACCGTTTCCCCAGTCCCAAACGCTACCTGCATCTCTTGAAAGTTAATAATTCCCACTCCAAAAAGAAAAAAGTACTTTCTTCCATGCTGGAGTGATAATTTTCACTCCGTGTTAAAATGCCCGTTCGGGTAGTTCCGACTGCTCAGGCATGCGTTCGGACCCGTTCGGAACCCGTTCGGAACCCGTTCGAAACCCGTTCGAAACCCGTTCGAACCCGTTCGAACCCGTTCGTGCCCGTTAGGACCCGTTCGGACCCGTTCGGAGGTACGTAAAAAATACGCCAACATTGCGCAATAAGCCTTTCATAATATATGTGCAGTGCTGATTTATGAACACTTCGATGGTAGTGAAAATATCCGTTCAAGAGTAGAAATACCCGTTCGAAAGTGGAAATGCCCGTGTCCTCAGGCCAAAAAGTACTTTTTCAATTTTGGAGCAGGAATTCTTAACTTCCAGGAGATCCAGGTACACTCTATACTCCAAATACAAAGGGTTGGTGGAAAGACCCGCACTTTGGTGCTCTTTTGTAGGGTGGAATAGGGTGGAATGAGGTGGATTTCATGAGAGACCTCCATTTTTGGGGTGGTTTCCTTTTGCTGTCTTTGTAACACACATAGCCAAAAGACCAAGCTAAAGAAGGCGGTTGCAAAATCGACCCAGTTTCATGTCTGGTGCTTTGTCGAAAACCTCATCGAAATCCTGAATTGAGTCCTCGGTCCTCACAAAGGTTCCTTACGGATTTGGTTGAACAGATATGAAGCCGAAACCTCCAATTACCTGCTGTTAGGGGGGGTTGTTCTGGAAAAAACTGTTTGTTCATGGTAAATGTGTTTTAGTCAGGGGTTAGCATCACGCCCTTAAGAAGCGTTCGTACTTGGAAGTGACTAGGAGGTAATAACTAGTACAGATATGTGCTCAGGCCAGGTCAACTCCCTTTCGGGCCGGCTTGAGCAAGAAACAAAGCGGAAGACCGCCATTTTTGCGGGGTCTGTATGTGCGTGTGTGTGTGTGTGTGTGTGTGTGTGGTGTGCTCACACCGGTGGGGCCCCTTACATACAGAGGCACCCCAACGAAGTTGGTTCCACCAAGTCATTCTTGTCATTGGTGGCCTGATATCTACACATGTGATTCACCGACCGCTGGATGACGCACTACTGCCGTGCTGCCTCTCACTTGTCCAAACAAGACGACCTTTCGACCCTTGTTTTGTTTCTCTACTTAGTTGGCCATGGGTCAAAAGCCCGTACCCGCAGTGAACATCCCAATCCCCACTAAAATAGGTTCTGAAATGGGTGGTGAATTCACCTACCAAAATGGGATCCCAAAACGGTTTTGACCGACAACCATTTGGTTTCCACGTTTAGTCACCCACAAAGGTGCTCACCTTTTCCAGGTCCAAACTTGGCTTTGACCTGCACAGTCGAACAAGAAACCCGAGCGAGCCAGCCCTGCCTGTAGCATTTGCGTGGAAAAAGCGCAGCCGGGTGCGGGGTGCTTTTGAATTCTGTGACCCCGCATGGGGGTCGTCTTTTTTAAAAAGCCCCAAAAATGGCGTTAATCTTCTTTTGGGTTTCTTTTCAATCCACAAAAGAACAGGTACCCTCAGAAAAGACGCGCCCAAATGCGTTCTAGGATGCTACACACATGGGAGTCGTCCGAAAGGTCCTTGTACGGAGATATTTTGGCTTTCCCGGCGAAATCTCCGTGATGGCCGCGTTCACCAGTCCCCGGTTTTTGTTTTTCGCTCTAGGACAATCATGTGTCATGGACCTCCAAGGGGGGGTAGAGGGGGGAAGGCTCCAGGGAAACACACCACCTCACTTTTTACAGGTCCATGTGGACGAAAACCACTCCGCATCAGTTGGGCGGCTTTTCCCGTTTCATCCATGCCAAGCGGTGCGTGAAACCGCTTGCGTTAGATGCTCGGAAGGTTCTAGCGAGGTCTAAGGATGACCGATCGGATTTGTGAGTTGTGTTGCCCCAACGTCGCCTGGTTTGCTTTGGCAACAATAGTATCAGCTGGAGGCACGTGCCAATTAGACAAGTTTGTTATTTGGGTGTAAGGGGGGTGATAAGAAAACAGGATGGGTATGGCACAATGCTCCTTGGGGCAAGCAAGGGATGATGATATCAACCTGGGGGTGGGAGGATTTTGCCATCAAGTTTCACTCAACTGTGTTGCCTGTAGCTGAATTGTTCTGCTCATCCTTAGGTCCTTGCTCCCCACCGCAACCACAAGGTGGGTGGGTCATACTGCCGTCATCGGCTTTGTCATTTGGTTTGTCAGACTTTTGTTGGCGGCGGCGGTTTTTCCGGGCGGCTTCCGCTCCTACAAACTGGCAGCAACCCCCCAAGAACCGCCATTCTTAGGGGCGCCTCTGTTTTTGTTGGACCTCTTTGGGATCCTTCGGATCATTTCCAGCAGACTGCGTCAAGTGCCCTCCAACCAATTCTCGCCTCAGGCTGCGGCGCGTCGCATGCGGTGGCACATCTGCAAGCTTCGCGGCTGGAGGTCTGGTCAGCTTGGTGCTTCGAGCCACAAAGGTCTCACTTCCGGAGGTGTTGGGAAGACAACTTTCGTGGCCAACCAGTTCAGACTGTGTTCACCCCATCTGGGGAAGCGAGTAGACTGGGTTTTTTGGGTAGTTACCCACTTTTTAAAGTTGGGATGGGGCATTGCGAACAATTCAGACAGGCTGGTATTTGGAAGTCCCGTGTGGACGCGATGCTAGGAACCTTGCAGGGAATGCTGGACGCCCATTCAAGGCGATACTGAGGCCTTAAGTTCCAGCATTCTTGATGGCCTGAGCCAACCCTTGGTGTGCAGCAATCTGGAAGAGGTGTGGAAGTTGTCGCCGTTGATTGAAGCATACGGTAGGAGGATAGGACAGGTGATTTACAAAGCAAACGCGGATAGTCATGGGTGGAGACCTGATGTATCTCTTACCCATCCCAATGTTCTCACTTGTTCATGTCCATGTGCTACATGTACCGGCTGGTCAGACGCACGTCGCATTCATTCCCTGATGGCCAGTAGGCTGTGTGGCTGGGTAACTGCTTGGCGCACAGCAGGGAGGCACGCCACGTGGCTTCGACAGCCACCAGATCCTTTGAGTGCTTTCGTCTTTCTGGTCTTTGCTTTGACAACAGTGCGCATTCCGGTACGCAGATCCTCTTCACTGCACCAGCGAAAGCAATATGTGCATGGATGTGGCCAATAGATTTGAACAGACCTGGCCGCCTAGCAGAAGTTGCATCTCTCTGGCTACGCCACACCCTGCCATAGAGGCGCAGGGGCACTGCTTGCGGGCTTCGTTCGCTGCGTTGGGCGTCGTTGATCATTTGGGCTTTGGCCCGCTCACTTGTCCTCATGTGCTTTTGCTGGGTGAGGTGCAAGGCCGGATCCATCGTCAAGCGTGCCACTAACCAGCAAGAAGTTAAAGCTTTGCACGGGGGGTAGTCACGAAGTCCGTGGGGTGCTTGTAGTTTGACAGACAATGTGGTTTCATACTCTTGTCATCGTTCTACAACACAACACACACAACACACACACAACATGCACACACGCACACACGCACACAACCTCATACATCGGGTAGCTGTGCTTAACCAACGAGCCAACACGCATCGGACTTACTAGCTGACTTAGCTGACTTACTCACACCTTGCACAAAAGAAATCAATTAATCAAACAGGCATGTTTAATAATGCGGCACACGTAAAATACTATGAGATTATGTTTTCTTTAGCGTAACCCATGCAATAGTTTTGAAGGAGAGCCTAGCCCATGATTTCACAAGAAGGCTGCTCCAACTTTACTTGCCGCGAAGCTTCCCCTTGTCTCGCTGGCTTGACCGTGTGTGTTGTGTGTGTGTGTGGTGTGTGTGTGTGTTGTGTGTGTGTTGTGTGTGTGTGTGTGTCGTGTGTGTGTGTTGTGTGTGTGTGTGTTGTGTGTGTTGTGTGTGTGTGTGGGTGTGTCCTGTGTGTGTGTGTGTTGCGTTTGTGTGTGTGTGATGTGCGTGTGTGTGTGTGTGTTGTGTGAGTTGTGTGTGTGTGTTGTGTGTGTGTGTCGTGTGTGTGTTGTTTGTGTGTTGTGTGTGTGTGTGGGTGTGTCGTGTGTGTGTGTGTGTTGTGTGTGTGTGTCGTGTGTGTGTTGTTTGTGTGTTGTGCGTGTGTGTGGGTGTGTCGTGTGTGTGTGTGTGTGTGAGTCTGCAAGATCCACGAGCTCGAAAACTTGCAAAGAGGGATCCGGAAGGAATGGACAGTACGCTGAGCTCGTTTTACCCGAAAGCTCGCAATCAAATTTGGCGAACCCTTATATACTGGTTATGGATAGTAGTTTCATTATCCCATTCAACCTGCGAGGTAAGTGGTTTGTTGGTAGTGGAAAGCATCTTGGATCAGTGAGTCAGATTTAAGGACATCCTTTCGAAGACACTGTGGACACAGTCGTCGACTTTGCCTGCGGCACACAGCCGCAAGACTTCTATGCGGTGATCATAAAGTGGATGCTTAGTCAAACACAGCGGGCAAGCAAGAAAAGTTATTAACATGTGTAATTGTTAATACCAAAAGCCAAAAATGCCAAATATATGTTTAGTTGTTAAATACCAAGTAGCAACACTGTTAGAGCCAAATACCAAAAACGGAAAATTGCAACACTAAAGACCATACTGTGTATGGACGAAATCCTGCACCACCTAAGAAACGCTGGAATGATGATTCCCCTGTAAATACCAACCAATTCTGAAAGTGAGTTCGATCATACAAGGTGTCATGCTCTCTCTGCGTACTTCAGCGTCTATATATATATATATATATATATGTCTACGTATGTATGTATGTAATGTATGTATGTATGTATGTATGTATGTATGTATGTATGTATGTATGTATGTATGTATGTATGTATGTATGTATGTATGTATGTATGTATGTATGTATGTATGTATGTATGTATGTATGTATGTATGTATGTATGTATGTATGTATGTATGTATGTATGTATGTATGTATGTGTATGTATGTATGTATGTATGTATGTATGTATGTATGTATGTATGTATGTATGTATGTATGTATGTATGTATGTATGTATGTATGTATGTATGTATGTATGTATGTATGTATGTATGTATGTATGTATGTATGTATGTATGTATGTATGTATGTATGTATGTATGTATGTATGTATGTATGTATGTATGTATGTATGTATGTATGTATGTAATGTATGTAATGTATGTGTAATGTAATGTAATGTAATGTAATGTAATGTAATGTAATGTAATGTAATGTAATGTAATGTAATGTAATGTAATGTAATGTAATGTATGTATGTATGTATGTAATGTAATGTAATGTATGTATGTATGTATGTATGTATGTATGTATGTATGTATGTATGTATGTATGTATGTATGTATGTATGTATGTATGTATGTATGTATGTATGTATGTATGTATGTATGTATGTATGTATGTATGTATGTATGTATGTATGTATGTATGTATGTATGTATGTATGTATGTATGTATGTATGTATGTATGTATGTATGTATGTATGTATGTATGTATGTATGTATGTATGTATGTATGTATGTATGTATGTATGTATGTATGTATGTATGTATGTATGTATGTATGTATGTATGTAATGTAATGTAATGTAATGTATGTATGTATGTATGTATGTATGTATGTATGTATGTATGTATGTATGTATGTATGTATGTATGTATGTATGTATGTATGTATGTATGTATGTATGTATGTATGTATGTATGTATGTATGTATGTATGTATGTATGTATGTATGTATGTATGTAATGTATGTATGTATGTATGTATGTATGTATGTATGTATGTATGTATGTATGTATGTATGTATGTATGTATGTATGTATGTATGTATGTATGTATGTATGTATGTATGTATGTATGTATGTATGTATGTATGTATGTATGTATGTATGTATGTATGTATGTATGTATGTATGTATGTATGTATGTATGTATGTATGTATGTATGTATGTATATGTATGTATTGAATATATTATAAATTAATATGTGTTGAAACCCAGCGGTTTCATTTGTTTCCTAGACAAGCCTAAGAAAGGCAAGGGGAAGCGTGAGGCATACATCTGAAGGCAATGGCCTCTTTCTGACAGTTTTCCAACTGCAGCCCTTTCAGTGCACAGCACATTGCTTGAACCGCAATGTCCATGCTGTTGGCTGAACAAAGCTTCCGCTATCTACAAGTCTTGGCCCTGGGCTTGAGGACTGGGTGTGTGTGTGTGTGTTTGGTGTGGGTGTGTATGGTGTGCGTGGTGTGTGTGTCGCGTGTGGTGTGTGTGTGTGTGTGATTTTGTTTGAGTCGGCGCGAACGTTTTCAGAGGGTGTCCCAGTTGACAGGGTGTTTTCTATGTCTGAGGGGACGGTGAAGCGCCAGCTTGGGGTTTTAACTCAGGTTGGTGTCCTTTTTGCGGAGTGCTGTTGCAAGCGCATTGTGGGGACCCCTACTTGATGGCGTTTCAGGGGTGTCTGTGAGAATGAATGTGAGCGTTGCCCCGCTGACTAGCATGGATCAAAAAAGGTTGACCCAATTTACATGATGAAGCTGATTAGGTAAGCAGTTGCTTCAATGGTGTTTTGAATCCCAAGGTCCAGGTATTCGTTTGGGACCCCCCTTTTCCATGAGCTGCATGCAGATGTGCAGGCGAATCGTCATACCCGCCACGGGCCGCTGGGATGGGATCTGCTTTTGATCAGGGAATCAGGGAAGCCAAGCAGGGATCTAGGGGTAAAAATCGGGATGCGGGAGGGTTCCCCCGTTTGATGCACCAAGGGCCCCCTTTTCCCGGCTCCGTATCCCCACTTCGCTTGTGGCTACTGATGGCTTTGGCTTTAGGATCCGAGCTCCAAGGTCCCCCCAAAGTCCGCGAAGTCGTCAGGTGGAGCGCCTGCAACAGGAGCTCAAGGCAGGACTTCCACGTCACCAGGGTTTTAGTCCGCCCAAAGGAATGACCCAAGAAAGCCATATGAAGCACCGTCAAAATTACTTCTGTTGAGTTTAGTATTTGTCGTTTCGTTGATATTGTGAAAATGCACAAAACCATGGCAAACGATAGGGGACTCTCAAAAAAACGATACCCCTGGAAAACGATGGACATGATGGAAAACGATAGGGGGCTCTCAAAGTAAGTAGCGAAACGGCCGTAAGTAAGTAATTTTGACCGTGCCTCATATGACAATCAGGTACTGTAAGCCATTGTTTTTTGTTGTTGTTTTTTTGTCAAGCCCCATTGTCTTGCATGATGGTTTGAATCGGGATCATTTTGTGTTGGTGTCCCTTGTGTCGTTGAACAACCCGTGTAATGACCCTTGTTCACTGTTTTGTAGCTGTACAGTACTCATTCCCTCAGTTCCTGGACTGAAAAAAACACTAACCTAAGGGTGCTGTATATGTAATCCAGGCGGAAATCAAACTCTTTCCGCGCCACGGTGCATCATTTGGCAGGGCCCCAAACGCATGGATCCTGGCAGTCTTAGCCAAATCAATCCTACGCTTAGGGCCTAAAGACAGAAATTAAACAAGTAGAAACAGTGTAAATATTATATATGTATTATATTGCGGACTTGCTCTATTTAAATGTTAGGATTATGATTTAGTGGAAAACAAGAACACTTGGGCTTTTGCTTTGGCGGGGGGGAATCCACTCAAGTCTGATTTTCTACCCTAAGGTTGAGGGTCTTTGTACCCGAATCGCTTGGCTTTTCCATTGCCCCTCAATGTACTCCAAATGCCCACCTTGTTTAGGGTTTCAGGTCAACCTTCTAGTACAAAAGGAGGTATTTACCATAGAAGAACCTTTCGTGTCTCTAAACAAATACAACCCACACAGGTCCTTGGAGGTTACGGGGGTAGACCGAACAAGGGTCGAGCTGCTCGTTCGGAGCAACTTTGGGACATCTGGTGTTCATCAGGTTTGAGTCACAGGTTCGAATGTGCTCTGGAGCTTTACCCCCTGCTTCAAATACCCACTGTTGTCAGGGATTATGTTTTTGACCTGGGTTTTCATGGTAAATACCTCCTTTTTTCGTAGAGGGTCGACATCATAGAATCATACCCTAAAAACGCGGGTATTTGGAGTGGGGGGTACACGAACTTCTTGCCAGTCCAGTTTGTCTTTACAGACCTTCGGGACCAGTCGATGGTTCCCGATTTCGAAAAATGCCAAGCCCCTCGAACAGCCCCTGCAATTTTGTCACTTCGATCGACATTTTTTTGGCGAGTTCTTGGACTTCAGCCACTTTTTCCGAACCTTTACTGTTTTTGGCATGTTTTTTGGTTTTTTAGTTTTTTGGTTCTGTTCATTTTTACTGGGGGTCTGCTAAAAAAGAGTTTTTTGCTACCATACCAAGAGTAGATATGGAACACCATGATACTGGTGAACAAACGTGCGGTTTTCTTGGGCCAGTCCACTCAAGAAGCTAGCCAGCGCCCCGATCGGTTGGCGGTTTTTCTGTCTCCGCTGAAACGCCCAGAAGAAACTACCAAACAGTTTGCCCCAAACAAAATTGCCCCAAAAAACTTGCCCCACAACCCTGGTTGGGTTCATCCCAATTGGGTTCATCGCTTCCCCCCTCCCGAAGCAGGCCTTGCTCCGAAGCGGGCGGTGCGGTCGGTGCGGCCAGGAGAGTCAGCACAGCCGCACGGCCCTGGAAGAGAAGCTGAGACTGCAGCTCGCTCGGAGCTCGGCATTTGGGGCTCGGTTGTTATCCGTAACATACACAAAGTATTTCGAGTGGGGTGGGTTTTTGTTAACACACGAATATATGGCCATGGTTCAAAACCAACGGTACCATCTTGGGGTAGGTGCACCATCCATTTTTGTCGATTTTAGTGGGCATTGATCATTGCGATGTTCACTAGGGGGTAACCGGGCTTTTGACCCATGGCCATATGGGTATTTGGAGTAAACGGGGTAAGGTCACTATGTTGACTGTTTATATCGTTTATCAAAGCCAGCAACTGGGGTTGTTTCCGTTATCCCTACCACTTGGGCGACTTTGGTGAAAGCTTGCTTCATTGTCCATGAGCCAGACCTCCAGTCGCTTCCTTGTTTCAACTTGTTGGAGGCAGGAAGTGATGGAAATGGCTCCCCATTTGATCTCTGAAAGGGAAGCCAATTCTCCTTCCCATTGGTCCATTTTCCCATCATCTAAATTGAATTGGGTCCCCATACAACTCGCAACTCTGCAAACCATAAAAGCTGGGATTCAGAAAACAAGAAGCAAACGCATCAAACGACTGGGTTAAGGAAAACAACACCATTGGGTCCCCTTGGGCCTTTCGATTTTTTGTGTGGGGGAACCGGTTGAACCCATCCGGAAGCCAAGCATTCGTTTTTGCTGCCCAGTCCAACGAGCTGGACGAGCCGAGTGCCCAGGCACAGGGCACGCCGCACGCCGCTGCTTTTTCTGGGCGTGGGTCGAAATCAACGGTAGCAGTTTGGTTGGTAGGTGAATTCACCACCCATTTTTAGAAGCCATTTTTACAGGGGATTGGGATGTTCACCTGAAATACGGCATTTTACGCGTGTGGCTTTTATTCTTGCAGGGTAGTCCACAAATGAGTGAAGCTTATTCGAGTTTCTCTCTTTTTGTGTGCATTTTCTATCTTTTTTGGTGGTTTTAACGGTCCTCCGAAGAAGACATATGCAGCTATGCATTTATGTGTTTAGACGGGCTGGCCCGGAGATTCTCTGGACGCTGTGTAGTTGTTATTCGAAACGGCAAAGGCTTAAAGGGTTATGCTGCGTTTGCCTTTGGAGGACGCACATTTTAAGCGAGTTGCTTGCATTCTTTAATCAGGTGATACGTGGAATCATTCTGTAGCTGCCGGCGGGTTTCAGGTGTTGGCGATATGCGTTGACATTGGAAAACCGACGATGCTTCTGACAGCGTTAATGATGTACATGCCGGTTTGGTGAGCTACCATTGGGCAAACTTCTTTCGCAGGAGGAGCAGCCATGAAGTTGCGCTGGTACAGGTTTGGTACTTGGTTGGATCTGTACAGTAATGTTTAGCTTCTTGGGAAGACGCGTAACTACTGTCCATGTGGGGTAATGGCTGCCAGGTTGCTAGGGCTTCGGCAGTAGAGAAGGGGCTGGTGGTCAAACTTACTCATTGTCATGGCTGGTGTTCAGGGTAACCCCACAGCCCCAAAGGCCCCAAAACCACCGTTTGATTCTCTGGGTGTCACACTGTCAATTTGGGCTGTAGACCTTGACGGAGCAACCCAGGTTTCAGCTCTCAAAATAAGGGAGCCCCTCATATTTTTTTTTGGGCTGGGAAACAGAGGAAAAAAGGAGCAACCTAGATGCATTGCCAGACGGATCGCTGACCTTTTATTTTGTGTTGCCTGTTTGCGGTTTCCTTCATGTTTCTTTTCAACCGTCAACAAGTTAATTCCTTCCAACCGGCAACAAGTTAACAACTTGTTGCGGGGTCCCGGTCTGAGTCTGGTCAAGGTTGTCTGGTGAATGTTCTCTCTAACCCATGTACAGAGCACCCCCAAGGCGTGTAAGGCCCCCGTCGAATCAGTGTCAATAGTCACTTCCCTCTAATAAGAAATTGGCTATGATTTAGTGTTTTGTATGATGTTGGAACACCTTCATTAAAAGTGATTGGTGGACATGACTCCACCCCAAAGTCTGACCACCAAAGGATCCCCATTTTGAATTCATACCCATACTGTGGATGGACGAATTCCTGCACCAGCTTGAAACCATGGGAAACCATTGCTTGTTTGTCTTTGCAGGCGGATCATCATTTAGGTGTTGCGAAATGGATTTCGTCCATCCACATAATTTCTCTGGAAAAACCTGTTTGGATCAGGTTCTCGGTCGGGGGGCATTCCACTTCGCTTCTGGTCCAAATGGGCTTCTCTTTGGCACCATCCAAGGCGCACCAGGGATTTGGATGCAATAGGTGAGCGCATGTAAACATAGTATTTGGGTACCTCCTGCTTCGCCTGCAGCAAGGGTCCAGAGAGAAGTCGTTGGGGAAGCGTCGGCATAATTCTAGTTTCATGGGGGGAGGGGGTTGGGCACGACTGATAGGCTGCATTTATCAACTGGGAGGAAAATCTATTAGAAGTGGTCTATGTTGCTCCAGGGTGTCTGAAGACAACTCGAGCTTCTGAAAAATACATTTTTGCATATACAGTATAACGTTCCCAAAATGTAGACCAAGGTCCAGCACATATGTTCTATACTTGTGGCAAAAGCTAGGTCAACCGCCCCCGAAACTGGGTTAACATTTGGTAGCTGATAGCATTGACCCTTAGTAAAACCAATCCCCTGCTTATTGACTTTCATCCAACTGACATCATGTCAAGAGCATCTTTATTTGTGGTGTGCACTTTTGGGTTCCATCTTAATTCGCAGCGAGTTGAGCATTCACCAAAAAGCAGAGTTGCTCCGAGTTTCTAAAAGGGGGATCAATTTCCAAGGTATGGAGGATTACCCACACGCTTGTGTTGGGTATGGTTTGACTACTCCTGGCAAAAGAACCGAGTTCATCGTTGAAAATGAGGTGTTTTGTTTTGCAAAATGGCGTTGTTGTTTTTGAGGGCACCGTTTTTGGGTTGGTTTAGCATCAACCAAGGGGAGAACCACCATTTTGGGGTCCGAATCTCTTGACACCCAAACATGGTGTTTGGGGTACAGGTTAGTGTCCTTCGCCTTGGTTTCACAAGTTTGCTCGGGCCAATGTTCTGAGCAATCGATTTTCTCTGAATTGGAACAACCCTGAGGGCAAACAAATTTGTCCCACTGGGCGCTTTCCTTTTGGTCGTGCCTTTTCCTGCAGGCCATACCTTTTCCTTTGAAGCCTCTGGTGCTTGCCTCATTGCCTCAAACCCACACTGATTTGCAGCTCGATTGGTGATCAGCTTCAAGCAGCACGCATCCCGCAACTTCCAAATGCCCTCAGTTATTTTAGGCTAGGACTTGTCCTTGTCCAACAGGAGGTTTTGCAGCTGATTGGTTTGTGAAGAAAGACACACGCGGGCACGCGCAAGGGTCCAAATGCCTTCAAAGGCAATTTGACCGCCTAGCCTCAAAAGAAGCCATCCTCAAAGTGCACCTCGTGCCTGAATGATGAGAAGTTGGTAGAGGGGTCTTCAAACCCAAACCAATCATAAGAGACACTTGTGTGTATTATTTTGGCCCCTTTCTCGAGGTCTCAAGTCCTGAAGTTCCATTGGGGAAGATTGATTATTTGGGCGTGGTTTTTGAGGGTACCCCCTTCTTTTGTGCGGAAGGAAAGCGAACGAAGAAACACCGTTTTGGGGGCCCCCGAAAAAGGACACCCATTTGAGTAGCAAGCAAAGAGTTCAGACTTGTTCGGCTGATTCGGCAGCGCCCGAAACCAATTCTTATTGGCCGTTTTGGTTGGTTCGACCTGGCTTGACTGGCATTGTAGCGCAGCCTATGCTTTTAGAAATGGTATGTTTGGAACAGCCTGGTTTTAGTTCTAGACACCTGCTTGTTAGTCAGGTGTTGACACTGCATACCCTAGAAAAGATCCCATTGGTACATTGCTTGGGCGTGGGTCAAACGCCGCTGTTCTCATGCAAGGCCGGCTCCTCTCCGAGCGATGCCTGGGAGCCTGCTCCTGGACTTTATAGGGGTGTGTCACAAACAAAATAGATCTCGGATTTTGGATCTTCCATTTATAACTTGCAGGATCCTCTATTTTATAGGGGTGTGTCCTCTATTTATAGGGGTGTGTCTCTCGGATTTTAGACACCAACAACTGGGGGTTCTCTCCCAACAAGACTCGCTCCCAGCTCCCCAATCCCTGCAGACTGGTGACTGGATCCCTGGGGCAGGCAATCCAAAAACAGCGGGAGATAACAGATGCGTCCAGTTTCCCACTTGCAATACATGGGCTTGTCTTCAAATGGGGGACACCAAACAAAGGCTAGTTTACTTCGAGTATCCCTTTAAAACCACCACAAAAGCTGTTCCCCCAACAAATGCCACGCCCGTATTTCATGTTTTGTTCCAGTTCCCAGCCACGCCTTTGGCTCACTAGTGGGACAGCAGATTACTCTGATAAACACAATGGTTACCCTTTTGGGGCCAAGACTAAAACTAGACCAACATGGGGAAACTAAAAGGTCAAAAGGTCGGCTTTGGGCAACTGAGACATTTTTCCTGAAACAGTAAGGGTTAAGGATCCAGCCAAATAGCAGTCAAGCTGCTTTGCCAGTCAACCGGTCCTCCCAACAAGTAGAAGGTTCAGCACTTCTTGTGCTTCTTCAAACGAAGAAGGCGAGCCACCAACCCACTCGATCGGACGTGAGTTCTGGACTTTATTGGGTCTTCTCCAAACGCTGCTCCCTTTGCTTAAGAATGTTCTTTATATGATTTCCCCTATTGGTTTTGAAGGGAATGGACATGTCTGCATTATATCCAGGGGACGAAAAGGCAAATGGAAGAGCCTATTCTATATTGAAACGTACCCCAAAGTCGAGCCGATTTGATGGGGTGAACAAACGGTTCAGAGTTCCTCAACATCCCACAAAATAATATTGATTGTTTGCTGAACATGTGAGTGTGTGTTTTTCTTGTTTTTGCATCATGGGTCTTTTTCCACCCAACAAAGGAACCCACTAGAAAGGAACAGTCGTTTGTTTGCAGACCAGGCCAGGTACTGTAGCACGGCACGAAAAGTGGAATGCCTCCAATGCACCAGAAAGACCAGATGGACTCATGCACCATTTGTCGCTTGATGATGTGGTCAAACTCCTCTTCTATACTGGGGTTGCTGAGAATGGTCACTCCTTATAATTTACCATTGCACGGGTTCATTTTAAGTTTTCCCGTAGATGGGTGAATCTTTTGGAATTCCCTTTTTGGAGTGCGTGCGAGTTTTTGCAGCGAATTTTTGAGACACCCTGATCACACCCATATCAAGCCGCTTATTTACCTAGTTATTTTTGTTGATCGAGAGGAATATACCTCGGGCAACCCTATTATAGTTGGCTGTGTGGATTTGTGGTTTGGGGATTTGAATTTGAACCCCTAGTTCTTGTGGAGGGTTCAATGCGAAACAACACGCTAACCTCCACCAATCCAAATCACCAATTAGTCCGAGTGAAATGTTCCAGGGTTGTTCAAGTTAGTCTTGGGCGTGGTTTTCCTATCAGCCGTTTGAGGACGGCACTTTCATGACCCCCACTAGTGGGGCTTGCCGAGGCCCAGAAATGTCCGCTCGAGGGCTGCGAGGCGCATCCGCTTGCCGATTTTTTTTGGCCAGCCTGGTATGTGTGGTTTCTACCCGCCGATGGGTAGCAAGGCCTAACAAGGCCTAGCCATGTTGCCCGAGCCAACAGTTGAAACGGGCGCTGCAAAAAGATATCTCTGGTTTCAACCACTCATTTTGGTTTGTCCCAACCCCTTAGGGAACAACCCTGTGTCAAATATGCGAACCCTTGGGCATTTGGGGGCCCTTGGTTGCCAGGTGTCCATCAACTATTAAGGCATACTTAGTAGCAGACTAACTAATCAACTGGGGACTTCATACCACGCGTTCATGTTAAACTTGATGGTTAGCCATCCCCTTGCCCTTTTTGTTCGGGCGGTGGGGCACCTGCGGTTGGATCCACTCGGAGTACTGAACCATGCAGTTAAACGGATGCAAAGGGTGTGGTTGGGCGCATGGAGAATTGCCGACTTTGAGGCATGCCCCACTTTGGCACCCGCCAAATTACCCCTTTGCCTTGTGAAGTTTGGGGGTTCCTTACTAACAACAAAAACCAAACATGGTTCCAATCTACTTTTGTACCTTTCAGGTCAGACGACCGAGTTTCACCGAGATTGGTACTGAGGCGGAGCGCTTGTGCAATTGTGTGCAGCGTTCCATTTTTGTTTGGCGCTCCCTGAAATCAGGCACGATGCTTTGAATTGGTGGTTTGGGGATTTGAGCTTCTGGTTCTCATGGGGATAAATGTGTGTCTTTAGTAGAGCACCTTCCAGATTCCAACATGAATTCCGGCTTTCCTTTTTGTTTCCCTTAAAACCACCAAGAAAGGGGGTACCCGCAAAAAGAAGACACCCTCACATGCCTAGGGATGGTTGATTGAAAAGAACCATGGTGCAAATTGGGAAACACATCCCAGCCCGGTACTGCAAAACCCGCTTCGAGGGTTTCCCTATAAAACCTGCAAGAAAGACAGACACCAGTTGGTATTGAATCCTTTGGCAATCTGTTCGCAAGCTTTATCCGCCTTGCGGCTCACCCGTAATCATACGTGCCTCTTTTTCCAGCTCTCTAAACGAGGACACCCGTGATGCAGGTCCTTTGTGGCTTTGTGGGATCCAAATCTGAGTTCATGCATTGGAATTCTGGAGTTTGCAGTTTCCAAATGTACCAACCAGCAAAAGCTGGCTTCAGGTTCGGATTTGTAGGATTTGTTCATTTTTCGAGTATACCAACTAAATATGAGTTACCGTGTGATTTACATATTTCTTTCCAGCTGTACCATGTATATAAGGTGTTGTTCAACATGTTTTGAGGTTTTGGTCCCATCGTTCTCATTGGCGCCAGGGGGTCGTGGCAACCGAGCCGAAGCCCGAACGAGCGAAGGCCACACTGGAGTCGGGGGACTGTCCAAAAGAAATGAACGGGTCACTCACTTCCCGACCTGGACTCGAAATACTTTGTGGGAAAATAACTTTAGAGGCCCAGAAGTGGTTTGGGCTTCTGGCAATCTCGGGGAGCGAGATCAAAGTGTCTTACCTCCTGGATTGGACTTGAATTACTGTTTGCGTACCCCTGCCAAAAAAAAACAACTGCCCCCCTTTGGTCGACAAAGTCCAGAAAAAGTAATCCCATTTGTTGAGAGTTCCCATGCCTCCCGTGATCCGGTCGTCTCCGCTCTCCGGCCCTCCGGGTCCGGGCCGACTGTGGATGGTTGCGAAATCCGGTCGCACCACTTGGAAACCATGGGAAACCATTGTTCGTTGGTATTTACCGGGGAATCATCATTCCAGGGCTTCTTAGGTGGTGCAGGATTTCGTCCATCCACAGTATGTCGGTCCACTCTTCAGCTTGGCAACAAAGGGGATCACCTTTCACTTCCAGGTCCAAATCTAGGTGAAAGGAAGCAGTGCTTCTCTAAATTTCAGATCCGGAGCACCAGGAAGGAGAGCCTTGTATTGGAGAAGCCTTGTCAAACCGTACAGCATGCAGGAAGTCTTGCGCTTCCGGCGATGTTTTCCTGTTTGGGGGAAGCAACCCGTGAGATTATGAAGAGAGTCATTTTTGGTAGACGTATTGGCAATAGCTGTTGAAATGTACACGTTGTTTGTCCATGTTCTGTTATTTTGGTCGGCCAAGGGCGGCGGCTTTTTTTTTAAGCTAGGGGATATTTTTGGAGAAGTAAGACTTTAAGAGACGAGGAATCAGTTTGTACTTTGGTGGTCCAATCGGACATTGAGATCATCAAAGCCTCAACCTCCTCTAGGTTCAGAACACCGGGCGTGAGCAATGCGGAAATGTGGTGACACCCAAAATGATGTCGTTGTGTTGGTGTCCCTTTCCAGCACGCACAGACACACACTCTCAAAAAACAACAATAACTGGGTATCCTTAAAAACGGCACATGCCCATGTGCATCACATGACAGAAATGATAAACGGGGTGTGTCGGGTTTCTTCCTGTTCCCCTTTCTTTTGGATGGGAAGTGTCCCTTTACTCACGTCCTGAGTTCATGCACTTTAACATATTTGGGTTTGGACCACTACAGTGGCAAACAACAAGTTTGGTTACCTTTGCCAGTCCACTGAGGAAGTAAGTTTGAGATTAATTACCAAAAAGGAGTGCCAAGAGAGATTAGCGGTTTTCCCCTGAATTGCCCTTTAAATTACCCCAAAAGGGTACCCCAAACACCCACCCATATTTCCTAGGCCAAAAGACCGGCTGGGAAGACCAGTCATTTCGATCTTTGTGGTCGAGCTTCCCCAACAAATGTCTATCATTGCATGGCATGAAATCGACTCAGATTGCGGCAATTATCATTACGTGTGTGTGTGTGCGTGTCAGTCCAGTATGATTTTAGTAAGCCCGAGTTGTGCGATAGCTTTGATGGCAAGACCATCCTTGTTAAAGTAAAAGCATGGACGTCGGACCAGTCCCACAGGATTTTCAGGGGATGGCATTTTGAGCACCTGTTTGAGCCCTCTTTCTCACTTTAGATTTCTTGTGATGCGAATCCTTGTGTGTTCATCCATCCTGTGGCCACATTGTTTCCTTGAACATGAGGATGTGAGCGCGTTAAAGCGTAAACACGTGCGCTTCACATTGCAAGGAGTTGGTTCGACAGTGAAATGGCTGTGCGCAGATGATTCTTCGATACCCTGATTGTATTTGATGTGTATCTCACTCCCTGAGTTCATGGAGATTAAGCTTTTGCCCGTATACCAGCACCCCCCAGCTGGTTGAACAGTACTCGGCAAATTTTCGGATTTTCGCAAACACCGTTGAGGGGTGGCATATCTTTGTCCTTTTCTAGAGTCATGGAAAGAGTTTTAACTTGAATTCCAAGTCCCCTGCATATGGAGCTTTTGTCTTGGAGGACTCCCTTGGCCCCACTGGGTTAGGTACAAGTAAGTTTGCACAGGGCTCCTTAAAAGAAATTCATTTTGCAACCATTTGAAACATGTTGCTTTTTCAACACCAAAATAAAGGGAAGCCACCATGTACAAGGCAGTGTTCAGGGGTATAATCTAAGGATCCCTGTTGCAGGGGAGTAGATTGAGGGCTGAACGACCACGCTCCACGTGAACGATGTTTCAAGCGATTGCAAAAGAGAGGTGCAACTGCCGTGCTGGGGCCTGAGCGGTATGGCCTAGGACGCTTCGCTTTTGGGCTGGTTTGGCGCAAGGCAATACGGGCTTGTCTCAAAAATGGGACATTGAAATCCACGACCGGAACGGGTCGTGACTTTGGTACTTCAGCGGAAGGGCTGTTGCGGTCACGGCAGCACAACCTGCCCAACTCATGGAGGTGAACAGGCTGGGCAGATGGCTTTCCTTTGGGACATCTTTGAGTGGTTGTTATCAGTTTGTTGCATACTTGCTACGTCATCGGAAGCCTTATGCTAGTTGCCCCGGTGGCATCAGCTTTGTTGTTTCTTTGGAATCTGCTTCCCTTCAAATTCAACCGGGCCTGTTTTTGTCACGTCCGTAGACAGGAAGCTCTGGAGGTGTCTTTGTTGCTGACTTTGTGGAACTCAGCCGAGAGGCTTTATACAGTAGCAGGAATGTCACTCAAGGGTACCCTCTACACAACATATTATGTGTCTGATGTCAATCCCTGGCTTAAAGCGTTACTTCCCATGAAAACCAGGTTTTTCCAAGTATATAAACGAAAGAAGACGGCATGCTTGGACGGAGGGTTTTAGGGGGCCCTGTTTTAATCAGCAAACCCAGTCCCCGCGTCTTCATTTTGGCCTGTCTTTTTTGAGGGTACCCTTGGCTTGTTTTAAAGGGACACCAAAGGAAACCATCCATACGTTGCCTTAGTTTGAGACAAGCGCAAGTGGGTGGTTTTTCCCGGAGGTTTATAAACCATAGTCTCATGCAAAACGCCTTTGGGAGAGAACTTGGGGTTCACCTGATCTTTCAGAAGCCCCTGGTTCAACACTAACGAAATAGGTTTGTGTCAAACTAGGGGAACCCCACAATTGGTGGTGTCCCTTTGCTTCAAACTGGCCCCAAGGGCACGCTCGAAACGAGACACCCCTCGTTGCGGTCCCACCGCAACGCCCGGTCGGCGATCGCTTTTAAGTTGACACAACCTTTCTGCTTCATCCACTCAGCACGGATCTGTGATGAAGCCCAAAAAGAGCCTCTTGGGTCATTTGGGTCTGTCCTTTTGAGGCTACCCCCTTTTTTTTTAAATGGACACCAAGCCCGAAGCTCGCTTTCGATATTTTGCTCCGTGAGACAATCCTTGAATCATGCCCGCCAAGGGGTCCACGATTCCGAGCACCTACCCAGGAATCGGCTCGAGTTCTCCTAGTGGGCATGCATCTGAATCTCTGAATGGGAGGACCCCCGCAAACTCAAAAAGCCTCAGCAAAATGTCTGGGTAGGATGTAAACCGCTGACCAAGAAAGGGATTATATATCCAACAAAACG
>CAUJNA010003571.1:295000-325000 GCA_963377175.1 Effrenium voratum
TAAGCAACTCCAATGGAGGTCTCAGATGCTGTAAGATATGTGTCAGTAACACGAGGCCCAACATTAATGCGATGTGTGTTATACTCGCCTCCTTCTCGCTGCAGATGCCGTGAACCTGAAAGCATGATTTGTGCAGATGCCGTGAACCTGGACTCATTAATTGTCAGCGAAAGTCTTGTCTTGACATAGTCCCTTACGTTTCTGCAGACAGCGCGAGCTGCGCAATCAGAAAGATCTCACCTGGAAAAGAGCCCGAGCTTTCTGAGGATGAAGGTTCTTAATTAGTTGGTGAATCTTCAATAATCTAGTCCACTAATGCGGGATGCAACCCAAGTTACCAGCTTGCTAAGGTGGCCGAACACCCAAGCATGAAATTCTGAATTCCAGGATGTTTGGGTTCCTTACGGAGTGGGGAAGCCTAGGCTACGCCAGCAACTGCATAAATGGGCGCGTCTTAAACTGGCCGCCCCAAAATGTGGGGGTTTCCTCTTAGTTTCCCTTTTATCCACCCAAAAACGACAAACCAAAAAGCCACCCAAAAACAACAAACCAAGGCCGCCCAAAAAAAAGCCACCCAAAAAATGACAGACCAACCCAAAAACGACAAACCAAAAAGGACAACCCCAAAAATCCACTGTGCACCCTAGAAAAAAGACAGAACCCAAGCTCGGTGCGTCAGGTCACCGAAGCTGAGAAGGTGCTGGCCTGCGACCCAGACGCCGTGACCCGGCGAGCGCCGCGCTCGCCACACTCGGTTTTCTGGGGTTGTGTCAAAGGCCACAAGAACTCAGCCGCCCGGCCCATTTCGAGGTTTCCGTTTTCTAAGACGCTGGGTATGTGCCACAAGAAGCCCACCCCCCCATTTTGAGGGCTCCGCGTTTTTTTTTTGGCACCCAGGGTATGTGTCGAAAGGATTCAAAGGAAAGCCACCCTTGGTCCTGTTGCCTGGAAATGCCCGGGCCCCCAAAGGGCGGGGTCCGAGTCCTGGGTTTTGACACGCAGCCATACGTTTGACAAGAAGGCAAGAGGCTTGATCACCTTGGATCAAACTTTGGAGTGGGTGAAGTTATCTCGTTGAACATTGGCCAAGTCTGGGGTCTCCGCAAATATGGGTGTGTTTTCTTTCTGAGGATACCCTTTTTGGAAACCAAGCGGAAAAGACGCATTTTGTGGATTCGCCTGGGTTCAGACACCTGTATTTTATATTCCGGGGTAGGTTAATTGTGGAACGAAGCCAGAATATATTATGTTCTCTTGTGTACCGGCAAGAAGCAATCCAACATCTCTGCAGGCTCTTGGAGCCTTGCGGATCCCCCACAAGCACTCCCTCACTCCTTCCTCACTCACTCAATCTCTCTCCCTCCCTCCCGCCATCATGGGTCTCAAGGTGAACATCGCCATTGCTTACTTGGGCATTTTGGGATGATGTCATCCCCTGACGAAAGGATGTGCTTGCCAAGGTTGTTGGAGTAAGGATCATTCAGGGAGCAAACGAACACCTCTGTCAAGTCGATTCATTTTGCCCAAGTTCCAGTCACACCACAAGGTATGTGTCAACGGAGAACCCCCGAACATTATGATTATTCCTGGCCCTTATCTAAATGGCTGTGGGTCAAAACCAATGCTACCATTTTGGGGTAGGTGCACCACCCATTTTGGTCTATAGTGGGGATTGGGATGTTCACTGGGGGAACGATTTGGCTTTTGACCCGTGGCCAAATGGTCGTTGAAGCTTGGAGACATGCCTTTCCTTGGCTACATGGGGTTTGGCCAAAATTGCCAGCAGTCGATTTGGTCCATTTGGGAGGGAGAAAAAGGAGGGACTCGCCAAGTGTTCCACAAAAGCCCACTGAATCTTAGACCAGCAGGCCTCCAATGAGAGCCCGGTTTTGTGCGTGGGCAAGAAGCGCCAGAGAACGTTGGTGGACATGAATCCCCATCAAAACGTTGTCCACCAAGCATAGAACACACGAAAGGACGTTGAACTCATATTTTCTGCGCCTCTTCATTACGTTTGCCAAGTTGTTTTGCGAGATTCGACACCCTCTCAGGAGCAGCACGAAGCTTTGGAAGAAAGGGAGGCCCGGTTCACTGAAAGTGGTGGAAAATAGGGAAACCCGTTTCAAATGCATGGACAAGAATAGGTTGTTCCCAATATGCTGTGAAGAAAGCTGATTGAAAATATGTGTGTGTGGATGATTTGTGTCTTTTCAAAACGAACCCATCCGGGGGCACCAAAAAACACAGCCGAAGTGGCTTACCGAGAGCCAAGCTTTTTGTTTGCCACTAGACTGGTCCAACCCCAACTGTGTCAAGTCCATGAACTCCAGGAGTTTGCTGTGGAGATTCATACTCAATCTGCAGGAACCCCCATGCTCATTATGCTCCGTTGGTTTTAACTTGGACAACGCCAACAAAGGTAGCTGAATATGTGTCCCAAAAAACAGATGATCTTCCACGTGGCTTCTCTTCAAACCACGATGAAAGGGTCCGCACCACAGACACACAGACACAGAGACACACAGACTCATAGACACACAGACACAGACACGCACACACTACACACACACAGAGACACACAGAGACACCCCCACAGAGACACACACACCGACACCCACCCACCCACCCACCCACCCACCCACCCACCCACCCACCCACCCACCCACCCACCCACCCACCCACCCACCCACCCACCCACACACACCCACACACACCCACACACCCACACACCCACACACCCACACACCCACACACCCACACACCCACACACCCACACACCCGCACACCCGCACTCCCACACACACACACCCACACACCCACACACCCACCCACACATCCACACACCCACCCACACTCACACGCACACGCACACGCTCACGCTCACGCTCTCGCTCTTGCTCACGCACGCGGGCGCGGCCCCCCCCCCCCCTCCGGCTACACACACACACACACACACACGCACACAACAAGCAAAACACAGACACATAGAAACAATGCCTACAGTCACTCGATGTAGGATTTGGTTCCTAGAGTTCACTATAGCTGCTTGAAAGCGTTTGTTTTGGTTGGCTTGGCCACAATCAACCCGTTTCTTGCAAGTGAAGGGTTAGCAAAGGACATCCCAACAAAATCTTACATGTGCGCCAAGTCTTGAAAGGATCAATTTGCAGTCCCATGACCCGCCCTTTCTGTGTGCTTTTCCCGAAAGACGTGAGGGGTGTGTGGATAACAGGGATTTGAGTAGACCGTTATACCAGGTGTTGATTGTGGCTGTACTTGGCGGTGATGCGTCATTCAGGGGCTGTCCTTTTGGGCGAGGGCGAACCCCACATCTTTTCTTTGTTGGGGTTCAGGGAAATCGAAGACAGCTGCCCCTTTGCGGGGTCTCTTCAGAGCATAGGCCACTTGCACCTCTTCACCCTTGATTTTCTCCTTTTGGGTTCCCAAATTGTAGGGCTGCCCCAAACGGTGAGATCGCCTTTCATGTCCGCGTCCCTTCAAGGGGCAACCGAGCCATTGACCGCGAGGCGAAAGCTTCCGAAGCCGAGAAGGAACCATTCGAAGTCGCGCGAACACGCGAACTCGGCGCCTCCCGGTTTGTAAGGCTATCCTTTTTGTTGGGTAAAGGGAAACCAAAAGGAAACCCACCACCCTAAAAGGACGGACCCAAATAGGTTCGATTTAGCCAGTGTTTTCTTGGGTAGCCCATTATAGGCGCAGCAAAGCTTCCTTGCTCCGCTTTTGATCACCCGGTGAAGTCCAGAAATCGTATCATCAAGATGGATGCAAGCCTATGAAGACCGGTTGGCGAGCCACCTGCCAACTGGCCCGTGGTAGATTTTGTCCATCCAGTGTATGAGCTCCTTTTTGTGAGCAGCCCTGTGCTGGACCTGTTTGCCAAGACGCTCGGTCAGCGGAAGTGAGATGTTGGCAAATTTGGCACCAAGGAAATCCATGTTCTTTGATCGCAATAGAGATGGGAATCAGCCACTGCCGGGTATCGAGTTAGTATATAGTGCCAAGCACAGTCTCAGAAGACAAGAGCGCATGCTCATGTTTGAATTCGCACCCCAAGAACGGTTGGCCCAACAAGAATCCTGACTCCATGAGCTTCCGGACTTTAACATTTTTGGGACGACCGTCTTACTCGTAAACAAAAGAAACGAACACGTTAGCGGATTTGTTCAATAATCCTCTCAGGAAGTGAGACTGATGGGCTCTTTCGGATATCCAACCAGGTCCGTTTGCTGCAGGTGTTTTTGGGGAAATGACGACTACACATATCGATAGGACTGTTTATCTGCCTAACCTGTTTGCCCGAATTCCTAGGGCTTACCTGCAAGCTTACACTGCCACAATGAACTACTTGTCTCATCCATTTTTGAGTTGCTGCTCCTTCCAACTTGAAGTTGCACTTTGCCCACCGTTCGATGTTCAGCGGCGGATTCAACTGGCATCGCCCTTTGCAAGAGGAGGACATCCACTTTGCACGCACGGATGGACAAAGTAGGGGGTTCTTCCTCATCTCTGGGATGGCAACCCCACATGGGTCTATCAGTTTTTTGAGGGCAGCCCTCAAGCTGATCAATTTCTGGAGTTCCGCACGCCATTTTGGGGCAACCCCACTTTGGTATCACAAGGGCAGGGGCAACCATGTTCAAAACATCGAACGCTGGCCCTACGTTGGGAACCGCTCCTTGTCTGTTTCGGGAAACCACCGGAAAATATCATGTTTAGAGGCAGCAAACAAATGAAATCCGCCAAGGGGCAAGTCAGCCATGGTTCCTGGAAGGCTACATCCGAATCCCTGCTTTACAAGGGGACCTCTGAATCAGCTGGTGATTGTGTGTTTGTGTTTTTTGGTGCTGGCCCACATGTGTCCTTGAGGAACCATGTGCCTAAGACTATGTTTTATGCTCCCCTGGTGGTTCTGAAGAGACTCTGTGACTCCTGGAAATACCTGGATCCTCCTTCCGGCCAGAATTTTAGCCTTTTTGAGTCCGCGGCTGGAATTTTGGCCGGCAGGAGTTTCCAGGTATGTTTCTTTTTCCCAGGGGGGCACAAACGCAAACGGAGGGAGCCCTGCGAGCCAAAGGTCTTATTTGTTTTGGGGGCTGGAGATTTGCCAGGCGCAAGCCTCTTTAGAATCCACGGCGGGAAGCCAAGTGAGATGCGTCAGATGGTCAGGTGAGGCTCGGTCTAAATACGGCTCTGTGACTGATGCGTCTTTTTGAGGGTCGCCTTTTTCAGGAGGCTTGAAGCGGACACCCAAGGCAGAATCGCCATGAGGGTCCCCTCACGCCCGTAGGAAGCCAGCCATCGAGGCTCACATGGTCCCGCCAAGCTTGCCAATATGCATGTCCCATGTCCTGCGGATATGCATGTATGTCGGACAAAACCAGAATCAGTTCCAGCATGTCTGGAGACTCCGTTCGCCCACTTTTGGCTCTTCGCCCGAGGCCAGTACTTGCAGCCCCCACTTGGCCCAGCTCCAGCCTAAGCGCTGCGGCCAGTGCCTGGGCGAGGCGCGGTTTCCGGCCGCACGGTCCGCGGAAGCGCCGGAGGCTGGGGGGGGGTTTGGTTGGACCTTGAGGTCCATTCCCATTTACTCATAGTTACCCTCGTGGCTCAAATGCTGGTAAAGTTGTTTGGGTGTATCTTCGTCCAGTATGGTCCATTTCCAAGCAATCCATGCAAGATTTACTCACAAGACACCCTCCAAAGGTCTCAAATGTTGGTATATATGGGTGTGGGTCAAAATTAAACCACCAGGGAACCGCTGGTTGGTTTCCATTTGGCAGGGTTCCCTTTTGGGTACCTGCTTTTGACCAACACCCATATGTTACCCTACATGGTTTGTCTGGGATTGCCTGCCTGACTGCCGCTGGTTGGATCTTTAACTTTTGACCTTTCAAGAAAGATCAATAGGTCCCCACCAAGCTGCAGCAGGTGTCCAAGCTGCAGCAGGTGTGGCATGTGGCAGGGGGAAGTAGCCATGAATCTTGTTTTGGCACCTTCTATTTGCCTAATAATGTTTTTTTTTAACCCCGTGTTGGTGTGAAAGGGAACCTATCACTAGTGGACATATCTGTATGTTTTTGCAGGGGCTTAAGCAAATGGAGGACACTGGTTATGAATTAGAGTCAGAAACCGGGGCGATTTGTTCTTCCACCTAACAGTTGGGTGACGTTGTTGAGGGAGGCGAAAACGCCTCAAGCAAATGGACACTTCTTTCATGACCCGTAAAAGAGGCCCTGATTGTGACAAGCTTCTACCGGGTCCATGTCAACGCATCTGTAGGAACCTCCAAGTCGAGTTCGAGTCGGGCTTTGACAGACGGTAGGGTTTGGCCTTTCGCGCCCCAAGCTCCAGGCAAGTGGGAAGAGGCTAGCCAGCTGAGCGTCATGTCCATCGAGGAAAAAGCTATCCGGCGTGTCAATCGAGGCAACACGATGTGCTTGGCTTCCTTGGGCTCTCTGAGGAAGCCCGACGGCCCGACGGCCCGACGACCAACCCCAAGGCTCCCGACACGACTGACCACGCAGCTTTCGCCGGTGCGATCACTGGCCAGTGATCGCCCTCCGGGAAGAGTGCTCTCATTTCCTGGGCTGACGGCTTGACGGGCAATCTATTGGACTTCATGTTTTTTGAGAAAATCTATAGTTTTAGTGGCAACCAAACCGCGTGTTCAATTTTTTTGGCCATTCGACTCCAAAAGTGAGTTGGTTTCTTTTTGGAATACCACTTTCTTGAAACCTCCGCCGATGGATCCGGAGGTCCGAATGCTCGAACTCGCCGCTCGACTTCGGTTTTTCAGGCGGATCAGCTGTTTCTGGACCCGGGTGACCTGAACCAGTGCCCAGCTTGCATGGGTCCCAGTCCCAAGGGGCGTCCTTCATCTTCCATGGAATTGTTTTAGGGTCTCAGTGAACAAACACGGAGTGTTCAATCTCCCAGTTTTTCAGGTAAAAACTTCAAGTTGAGTGTTACTTCTGGAAATTTGTTTGCACACCCGAACCCCCTAGAGATCGCAATTAATTAGTTAATTATTTGGTGCTTGAAGGAAGGAGCCCTCCAGCTCAGAAATATTCATGCTGAATTAGAAGAGTACAGGTGAATCATCAATTATTTGGAATTCAATCATATTCAGGATTCGGAGGTGTTCAAATTTGTGCCTTTGGGTGACACACTGGCAAAGCCGGAAAACACCACACCCGCAAACTCCTGCGAGACGAGAGAGGACACAGTGTCCAGATTGCATTTTCAGTAAAAGCAGTGGAATACACACTCAAGTGCACAGAGTTGCAATAGTGTGCAGAGTTGTATAAATGTGGTCCCAAGCAACGACAAAAACAACCAGACTTGTTTTCAGTATTGGTTCCCCCAAGAACCACTCCTAGTTTTCGATTTCCGCTCCCTGTTGCAAGCCACTCCTGCTTTTTGCTTTATGCATTTGAAAACTGGGTCGAATGTTATTCTGATTGACTCCTTTTGCTGGGAAAGGGCCAGAATGGCATGGATTTGGGCTCGATTGTGCTTTTTGATCTTGAACCAAGTGCTAAAATAGAGGCGAGTACTCCGGTGGTGGGGGGCGGGGAGAGCATGTACATCTGTATATATATATAGAAATATAGGCGGGAGTAGTTTTTTGGTGGAGCACGCACATAGACTCAGTACACACACAGAGCGGCAGAGAACCTCCAATCGCAAAAGCCCAGCCGCAGTGACCCAGTACTATAATGTTTAGATTTGGCTTAGTATTGCTGTCAACAGTGGTTTGTTGTGTTGCCGCAAGGAAGATACTTTTTATTGCATCATAGCCATTTTACGGGGTTCTGGGTAGGAGGGAATATGGGAGTTTCTCAAAACAAAGCACCCCTTTACATGGTATGTGAAGGGAAACCAAAAGGACAGCCGCCATTTGGGGTCTGGGGGCAGTGGGTCGCTTAGGCGTCGCGCGAATGGTTCGCTTAGGGATCGCGCAAATGGATCGCTCCGGGATCGCTTTTTGCAGAAGGCTTGTCGCGCATGCATGCGTGTTGATATGTTTGCTCGCGATGTATGTTTATATACGCGCATGCGCGAGCATGTATGCGCTTGTTTGTGCTCGTCGGCGTGTATGTCGCATGACATATGTGACGTGTATGTTTCATGACATATGTTACTATGTATGCTGGCGAGTCCATTGTGTGCATGCGTGTTGACATGTATGCCCTGCGGCGTATGCCCCAGAACCCGATGAATTTGCACATTAGGTTACAGAGCAGGCTGGGCTGGTTCAGTTGAGCGGGTGTGCTTATCATCCCCCCCACCCCACCCTCCACCCCCAGAAAGAGATGCATTTGCTGGGATGAAGCAGTTCAGCGGTTGTGCTTATCATGCCCCCATTTTGTTACAGAGCAGGCTGGGCTGGTTCAGTTGAGCGGGTGTGCTTATCATCCCCCCCCCCCACCCCACCCCCCACCCCCAGAAAGAGATGAATTTGCTGGGATGAAGCAGTTCATTATCATGCCCCCCCCCAAACCAACCCCCCCTATTTTGTAATCCGGTAAAAGAGCAGGCTGGTCTGCAGCAGTTGAGCGGGTGTGCTTACCATGCCCCCCCCACCCCCACCCCCCAGAACCATGTTATTTTGTATTCCGGAAAACGAGCAGGCTGGTCTGCAGCAGCTGAGCGCATGTGCTTATCATGCCCCCCCCCAAACCCCCCCCCAAACCCCCCCACCCAGAACCAGAGCGGGTGTGCACCCCCTCCCCAGAGCCGGATTACTTTGTAATCCAGTAACAGAGCAGGCTGGTCTACAGCAGTTGAGCGGGTGTGCTTACCATGCCCCCCAGAGCCATGTTACTTTGTAATCCGGTAACAGGGCAGGCTGGCCTGCAGCAGTTGAGCGGGTGTGCTTACCATCCCCCCCCGAATTCCCCCCCCCCAGAGCCATGTTACTTTGTAATCCGGTAACAGAGCAGGCTGGTCTGTAGTAGTTGAGCGGGTGTGCTTACCATGCGACCCCCCCACCCCCTCCCCAGAGCCATGTTACTTTGTAATCCGGTAAAGGAGCAGGCTGGTCTGCAGCTGTTGAGCGGGTGTGCTTATCACCCCCCCCACCCCCTCCCCAGAGCCATGTTACTTTGTAATCCGGTAAAGGAGCAGGCTGGTCTGCAGCAGTTGAGCGGGTGTGCTTATCATCCCCCACCCCCCCCTCCCCAGAGCCATGTTACTTTGTAATCCGGTAAAGGAGCAGGCTGGTCTGCAGCTGTTGAGCGGGTGTGCTTATCATCCCCCCCTCCCCACCCCCATCATCAATGAATGTGATCCCTAAGTGATCCGTGCCTCCATGGGTGCCAAATCACCCATTTAATTCCCTCTAAACGTAAAAAGAAGCCAAAGGCGGGTGAATACTCCCCTGCAAATTCACCTGAAACCAAAACAAGAGGGGTCCTCCCAAAATGCAGCTTTCTCTACACCTGTTTTTGTTGCTAGAAATCGGTGTGTTTTGTAGGTCTTCCAGCCGGTGTGAAAGGGAGTTGTCCAATTTCTGCCTGGGAAGCGTTCCGTCGGCAGGAGCAAAAGGTGGGCATTGCAGGGTTTTTTAATCGGAGTTTTGAGAAGACCGGGGCCAGGACCATTCGATTATTACGATGGAAGCCGGAAACAGACAAGAACAAGTTAAGTTAGGTATTGGATATATATATATATATACATATATATATATACATATTATATGATATATATATATACATATTATATGATATGTATAGACACGTGTAGAATATGCGTAAATGCCAGTTTGAAGGATTTGGGCCAAACCTTTGGCCCTCGCAGCTTGCGGGGATTGGAATCGGTTCCGATTCAAACCTTGCACATGCCTTTACTCCTTTTTTCTAGCTCTAGAGGGATGGGTCCCTTTGAAATCAACTCCCAAAAGAGCGCATTTGTCTTCCCCGTGTGAATCCACATGGGTAACCAGGGACCCAGAACTTGTGAGAGTCTGAGTGGTTTTGACTTTCGAACCTCGTTTCTACGGGGTGAAGATTGATGCGTGTTGCGGTGACCCACGTCCGGAAGTTGCGCCAGCTGCTTTCACCTGTATTTCCAGGTACTGCCGGAACTGCTGGGAGGAGTACTACGGGGAGCCGCCTCCTAGAGATCTGCAGGCCTTAGTGCCCACTGAGGCCCTTTCGAGTCGAAGGGCGATCTGTGTGTTGTCACCCGAAAAGCTGATCTTTCATTTGCTTAGAATGTGTTTCCCCCCTCTCGTCTCTCAGGCAACTGTTTGTTGGCGATTTGGGGATTTGGGCCCGCGGCATTTGTGGAGGGTAAATGGGAATCATCTAAATTGTCTAAACCACAAAAATCGCTTCCACCGACTGGACAAAGCTGGCTGCTGGTTTCAAAGGGAACCTATCACTGCTGTTTTGTTTGAATATGGTTTTCCAGTGGACTTAATCAAATGGCGGTGATTGATGACTTTGCCCAAAACCGAACAGATGCGGGCCAAGTGAAATAGGGTTTTCTTGAAGTTGCATTTGTAGTTCTCAAATTATGCTTGAAGTTTTATTAGTTGTCTTCCATTAGTGGTGGCAACCGAAATCCAAGTTACTTAATACCGGGACTCGAACCAACGGGCTTATCGGGATTGTTCGCCCAGCCCAAGTGCTTTTGTCGCTGGATCAGCTCTTTTGGCAGACATGTTCCCTGCATTGGTCCATGTTGACTTTTAGCCGTTTTGGTTTCTATTATGTTTCCTGGGTTTGGTCAAGTTGCTTGCCTCTTGGGATGGTAGACTTGGTTGTGAAGTAGCCTGGAAATTGTTTCTCGAAATTCTGTGTGTGGGGAGAACATATTCTATTGTGGTACGGCTTGATTTAAAGGGATAATGCAGAAAAGCGGCATTTTGTTAGGGGGGGCCAAATTTTGACAACCCCACATGGCGGTGGCTCAAACACATGCATCAAAATGGCCCCTTGGCAAATGGAAGCAAGGACTAAAACCTGCATAACCCTAGCTCGTTTTGAGCCACACCCACATGTTTGTGTTGTGTCTTTTCCCAAGCCAGCAAAGCGACCATCCCAACACACGTCTCTGGGCGATTGGACTTCCATGCCATGGGAGAGACATTAGGAACCCACCCCCCCAAAGAAAAAAAACAACATTCCACGAACCCAGGTTCTAAGAACCTTGCCTGGGGCGAGGATATCTGGGTGTCTCTGGTTTTTTTAACCTATGGACAGTCCTTTCGGCTCGAGCTCAAGCCGTTCGGGCTGAATTGCGAGAGGTTCAGGGCGCCATGTTCAGTTGGTTCTCAGGCTCCAATTGCTTCCTCTGCCCTCGCTATGAAACTTGGGCGCAGAAGATTTGGACAGAAACTGATTCCGCGCCCCGTTGCTCCAATCTCCAGCGAGGTGTTTTTCTGTAGGCGAGCCCCTTTTTGGTTGGTTTAAAGGGACTCTGAAAGGAACACCACCTTTTTAGGGGCCCCCAAACCCACCTGCCAAAGCCTCCGTTTTTTCAGGGTGTTTATTTACCGAAAGCAGTGTTTGTCAAGGGTTTCTCCAAGAAGCTGAAACAAGGGAAGCAGTCTTCAGGGGGCTGTGCACTTCCATGTTGGGCGGAGACTCCGCAAATCATGCCTCGCCGAAAACAGCGGAGTGACAGGAAATGAGCTCGTGCAAAGCATGGGCTTTGGAGCCATGTTGGTTCCCACTTCTGTGCAAGGGAAATGTTCCTTTGAATTGCGTGGTCGTGGCAAAAGCTTTCCACTGGCATTGCAGCAGTTGCAATTGCCATTGGGGTCTGCAAAGCTATTCTATATTGTGGGGTAGACGAAGTATGGAACAGAGCTCGAACATATTCTGCTCTGTGCACCCTGGATGGGGGCAACGATTTGTTCATTTGTTGCGCTCTTGAGCCCGGTGTTTGAGTTTGCAAAAGTGATGGCAGGCTTTGTTTTAGCTAACGGACGGCAGCATGTGACATGGCTCAGAGTGATTTGTCCATCAGCAATGGCGGAGCCCAGTTGGCATGGTCATCGGGAAATGCAAAATTAAACCACAAATTCGGGCAGGACATCCCCATCAACTCATGTTCTTGGTTGGTCTGTAGTTCGTCCTTCAGTTTGTCTTGGCTCTTTGGTTGGATCGTTACCTTTTAACTTTTTGTTGGAACCTGTGTTTTTTTTTTTCCCCAGGCCTCAAATAAGTTGTTCACTTTTGGGGCGGGCAAAGGGCTCTGAAGTGAAGCAGGCCCTCCGTGAATCAGCCAGCTAAAGATGCCAGCAGCAAACTTACTGCCCCTGTTGGCAGGGTTGTGGGATCACTCATTTGGTGTTATCCAACCACTCCTGTGATACTTTTGGGGAATCCCTCTTTATATGGAGGAGTCAAGGCATGTCAAGGCCCTTTTTGGTTGTATCACAGAAGTGGGCATTTCTCACCGCCCTGCCTGTTAGTGGACTTCAAACTTGTAGGGAAGACTACTCAGGAAGTGTGTCAACATGAATAGTGTTCCTCAGCTTTCCTTCAACGCCGCCCAAGCAGCGGTATCGATGTTTTGGTCAAGTTGGGCGGGTCAAAATTGAACCAACAGGGGACCGCAGGTTTTAGTCCATGTTTCCATCAACAGGGTTCCATTTTGGGTACCTGTTTTTGACCCACAGCCAAGTTGGGCGGGTCTGTCTGCTTGCAGCCATCCGCATCTCAGGATTCCACCATCGAGCCGGGGAAGAAAGGAATGATCAGCGAAGCGATCGAGGATTGAATGCTTCAGGGGCTACAAAAGCACTGAGGTTCGGTCGGGCATCACTCATTGTCCCAAAAACGCCATGCGGACACACTCATTTGTCCATGGGAACCGAATGTTTTGACCACCGCTCATTTGTACAGGTTGGGCGGGGCTCAGACACCTACCAGCTGCTGAACCGGTCCCAGCTAGTCCCTGAGCACATGTTAGGGCCGCCATGTACGCTGGCACCTGCGAGGTGAATGAGGTGGTCTATCCGGAAGGAATTCCTCCGGGACGGACCTTATGTAAACAAAGGGCTTTTGCAATAAACCTGTAGATAGAGGGGCGGACCCTAAACTGGACTGCAAAGGCGGCTTTGCAAGAACCATCGGGGTTTGCCAAGTGGAACCCAAAGGCCGGCCGACCTTTGACTAGTTTTCCGGGGTTCCTCGAGCTTGGCCAAAGATGGCGTCTACCCGCAAAGCACCTCCACAGAGGCAGAACCCCCACCGAATTCTGATGCACAGCAACGGGCCCCTAAGATTCATACCTAGTGGCTGCCCCCGAAACCAATACCTGCAAGGTTTTACTGGGATGTACATCCACTACAACCCACTACAGGCGATATGTTCCTTCCTTGGTAGTTCAGTGGGGGGGGGTGGTGGGGTCAGGCCTTTTTGGTGGCTTTTGTCGGTTGTGTTCATCGGAAGGACATGACGCCGGAGAAGTTCGAGACGCAGTTTTGGAAGTGGGTCGACAACATGCCGGCCATGACCACCTACCAAACCGGGCGCACGGTGACCGGAACCAAGGACACTGCCATGGCGGCTTGGAACGAGCGGCTGCAAGCGGGATAATCGGGCTTGCCCGTTGTTTCTTTGTTGTGGGCGCGGAGGCCCGGTTCCACCTTGGTTTCGCTCCCTGTTCATGGACTTGAGTCACCATTTGGCCTTCGACCACTCCGGCGAAAACAAAAATCGGTTACTCTTGCGGAAGCGAGCGCCTCTAAGAGCCTTTCCCGAGTTTGTCTGGATTGAGGGGTCTGGACTTTGGGTTTCCCATGATATTGCTCTACAAGAGCTCAGGGGATCAAACCCGCACGGCCCCCAAAACCAAAGCATCAACTAAGGGGTAGCTGGACTGAACTGGGGTCGCCTCGAAAGCTATTCTCAAAACTCGGGTAGACTAAAATTAAGGTATCATCATAATGCTTTTCTGTTTATCCTCTGTGTATCCTAGATGCGTGTGCTTGTTTCGTCATGTTTTGTTCGAGTTGGTACCTTTTCCGCCTTGGGTTTGAAGGACAACTACAGGGGGAAACCTTATTTCATGATGGGTCCAACTCCCTATGACATAAGGAATTTCTAGACATAGTGGTCTGCTTTTGAAACAAAGAGGGCTCCGCCAAAGATGACCTCTTGGCTTGTTTCAGGCTGACATGTGCTTCAGGGTTTTTCTGGCTTTGGGGCGGGGGACAGCGGGCGGGGCTTGATTGAACTGGGCCCCTCAAAGTGGTTTCAAGCTGTTCGCCCTCAAAAAAAATGTCACACCCATGTTCCGTCCCACGCCCAGGTGACTCCAGGCTCCCGATTCTTTTAGGGGCTGAGAACGAGTGCATCCGTTTTTTGGGGCTCCTTGAAAGAAATTCATTTTGCCACCATTTGAAGCATGTTGCTTTTTCAACACCAAAATAAAGGGAAACCACCATTTACAAGTTGCAATGTTCAGGTGTATAGTGTATGGATCCCTGTTTTTGGGGACCCCTGGGCGTGTGTTTGGGGCACGGACGGGCAGACCGGGACTGGTTCCGCAGCCGAAGGTGGCGGAGCATCAGATCGAGGTGTCCGGGCTCGCATCGCTGCTGGTTAGCTTCAAGGCGAATTTGTACTTCAAGTACTACGCGAAGGACCAATCTGATTCCACCCCGAAACCTCCAAGTACCCCCACGTGTTGAGTTGGTATACCTTGGAAAAAACAACGTTTGGCTGACGGCAAGTACCATCGTCTTTGGTGCAGGCACAACCTGAAGATCTTCTCAAAATAGCCTGCAAAGCAGGTGGCTTCCCTTTGAACTTTGGTTTCCCTTTACAAAAAGGCAAAACGTGGATAATTTGAGGGACCCGTTGCACCTTGAGTTGAAGCTAAATAATTTGGGTCCAAAAGCACGCACCAAAGTGTTTTGTATTGACACACCACTCCGCCAAACACACAGTCGCTTGGGGAAGACTAAAATAGACGAAAAAGAGGGATTGGTGTGTTGTTTTGGGGGGTGAATGTCAACTGCAGACTAGTCCCGAGGAGCCTACTATTCAGAGGAAACCATTTTGGAGCATGTCCTTACACAAAGCATAAGTATCTTGATTGGTACGGTTCTCCAGCGAAACCAAAATTAATATTTAAGATGGAAGTGGGGGATGGGAGTTACCCCTGAACTTGAATTTACTCTTGTTGGGAGGGCAGACAACAAAAGTTTGCACCCCCCCCCCTCCCGGCGATGTGGACGCGCGTCCAAGCCTTTTGTTTAAGCCCTGACATGGGAAGAAGCATGCATATGGACGTGCTTTTCAAGGATATTTTGTTTAGGTGGTTTCAAAGGAAAACCAAAGGAAAAACTGCCATTTTAGGGATCCCCTTATTTGACACATATTTCAATCCTCGGTGTAAAGGGTACCCTCCAAAACAGACGCACCCGTATCTTCTTCGGCAAATTCGAAGCCAGAATACGTACTGAATCCTCCAAACAAGGGATCCTCGATTTCCTTTCTTTGGGAATGGCACCCACCTGTAAATTGCAATCTTGAAAGGGGAAATCCGGTGACCCATGTCAAAGCCTTTCAAATGCATGTGCAAAGACAATGGCTCCCCTGTGTAAAATAAATTTGGCGCATTGCGGATATCGGCACACTTCGATCGCGGCTCATGAAGTGTACATTGTCTACATAACTCATTAACGTTGACCTCAGATTACTCAAGGCCATTTCTTTTGGGGGGCTGTTCACCCCAAAAGTGATCCGGACTTAGAGTCAGTTTCACCCAGTTGTTTGAAGCCGACCTCTCCTCACCTTTGTCCACAGAAGTCATCCGGCCCCAACAAGTGATCATCATTTAATTTCTAGATCCCTAAACGGTAAGTGAGTTAACGGCACAATACCATAAGTTGATTGTAATTTCATTGACCTCGTTGATTCATTTCTTGATCCGTTGCATGGTGAAAAATTGGAATGGCTCTACTCCTATACTCGCCTTCGACGGGTTGAGTCAGTCCACTGGGTCTTTTTTCTTCGGCCCGTCCGAAAGCGGCGGCGGAGTGCGGAAACACGTTTTTTTTGTTTGGACTCCCAAAACGGCTTAACATTTTTTCTTTTTTCCCTTCGAAACCACCAAAAAGGGGTAGCAACTCTAAAGACGATCCAGCCACAAAGGGGAGCCACGAGTGACCGGTCACGATGCTCGGCTTGGCCACATTTTGGGGATGGCCTTACGTAAAGACAAACCCGCTTGCTGCGGAATAATTCCTGATTGGTTTCTCGATGGCTGCTGTTGGTCGTGCAACAATCCTTGAATTTCGTGCATAACGTCCAGTGTACGGAGCCTCGAAATAAGCCCAACTTGCTGCCCGAGTTAGACAGTGGGAAACATCAAGTCTAGGTCCCCCAATAGTGCCCTTTTACCCTTTTTTTGGGGGAGGGTTCCCCTACTAAAATAGACTACAGAAAAAAAGTTGGTACCCTTATTCTAACCTCTCTACTGGAGGACCCAGAAGTCGTTACAATGTTCCAATCCACTGGATCGGAAGTGAGCCAAGTATCCCAAACCACCGACCCTTCAGAGCCTGCCATGTTTCCTTCAGCCCAAGGAACCTAGTCTGTGGCAAACTACCCTTGCCGACCCCACTATCCCACTATCAGCTTGTAATGTCAAAGGCGAATCTCCAAACGAAATGGTTTTCTTTGGGTTTTCCGTTAGACCAGCCCAAAATATGGAACTTCAAAACATACCCAATTGCATGACTCCTGGATGTGCAAACACCTGCAACCTGTGAGCCTGGCAAAACTCAAGGCCCTTTCTGGTTGCCGGATTCCATTTGGGTGTGTCTTTTTTTCACGGACCCCCTAAAACGGTTTTGGATTTGCTCTTTGGGTTGTTTTTCTAAAACAACCCAAAATGAGGGTACCAACTCCAAAGACGAGCCACCCATTTCATGGGAGGCACCCAGGAGAGGGGTGCTCAACCAGGTTGCCATGGACCGAGCCATTCATGAGCCCCAAGTACCCGAGTTGAGTTGTATCCCCTCCATTTGCTTAAGACAACCTTTTTTTCCCTTGTTGGTTTCAAAAGGAAATCATCACTACTGGAAATATGTTTTTTTTCCTGGGGCCTGAACCAAATGGAAGATCCTAGGAATATGCAGTATTTGGGGGTTGATCAAAATGTGATATGGGATGAGCATTGGGGAAAACGGCTAACATGTATGATACGTCCCAAACGGGGAAAGTTACCCATGGTCATTTGGGCACCCCACCCCCATTTGGAGAAGGGTGTTCGTTTCCTTCCACCACAGCATTCCCACTGAAAACCCAAGAGCCATAGGTGTCCTTTTTAGGTGAGCCTGGTTAAAAGTAGATGGGTCCCACTGGTTTGGAGCGGTTTTGTTCCATTTACCCGGGAAACCCATCGATGATTCTTCAAAAGGCCGCCTATGCGAATCTTTGCGCTGCCCATCCGCGAGGATGGGCTGTACTACATGGAGAATTACGCGGGAGACAAGGAGGTGAAGCTGCTAGGGCACCGGACCATCCTGAAGCCTGTGGCACTTCGGCGCGAGTCCTTCTTTGCTTCAGGCCGCTGTCTCCCTACCAAAACAGGGCTCGATCCCTACATTGATTCTCCTTCTTGGTGGTTTTGAAGCATCACCTTTTCGGCCCATGAAAGGTGAGTGGTTTTCCTGGTGGGGGTGATGTTGTAAGGGGAAAATATCGGGAGCCCTGCAAGAAACGGTAGCTTCAAACACAGCCCATCAATGAGGGAAGCCATGGGCCCTTGTCAGAAAGATCCGGAGCAAACGGTCAACATTCTGACTTGTCCAAAGCGAATCGACCTTTCGACCTTTTGGTTTTCCTGTTTCCAGGTCCTTTGAATGAGTTGTTTAGGTTTTCCTGTTGCCCAAATTTGGTCATGGCCCCAAAAGTCGACCCACTGATTTTTTAGGTCCTTTGAATGAGTGGGTTGTGTCCCCCGTTGGGTTTAAAGGGAATCTATCACCAGGCTTGAGCAAATGGAGCTACCATGGGTGTGGCCTTGCTTCAAAGGAATTGCACCAACATGGGCTTCGTTTTCCTTTGAGGTTCCATTGAAAACAAGCCGATAAGGCCGTACAAGCTTATGCAATGGGAACTTAGGATGAATACACCCCTAGTTGATTTAGGGTGTTCCTTTGTACTTGGGGTTCATCATTTTTTCATGGAGCACCCCTATCAATAGGACTTGTTTGAGACCTGCCCACAAATCAAATCCGCAAAGGGGGTAGTACTTCAGGCCCCCAATTTGATTTTATTTCAGGGGCCCCTGGAATAAAGTCTTGTTGCCCTGCCCCCCCCCAAAACAAATCTCAAAGGAAGCTTCACTCAACAAATGGAATGGAAACTCAAATCGAAAGTCCAAAGGGAAGCTCCAGCAAGACTGAACCGAATGGAAACTCAACTCCGCCAACACTAAATCAAAAGGAAACTCCAATCAAAATATCAAAAGGAAGCTCCAGCAATTACTAGTCAAATAAAATCAGAATCCAAGTCTCAAAAAGAAGCCCCAGCAATACTGAATCAACCGAAAACTCAAGTCCACCATAATACTACATCAATGGAAACTCAATTGAACTGGACCTATGAGAATGCTACGCTGTCCACGATCCCATACCATCAGCACAAAACTTGCGCCGGCCACGAAAACTGCCAATCTCACAGAATGCTGGGCTGGCCATGGAATCAAGGCATGTCAACACACAAGTCCGAAAATCGGCGCAGCGCCGCAGCGAGAGCGTAGTTTCGAAGACAGGTCCGTTGCATGCGAAACTTCCGCCTGCAAGGCTTTTTGCGACAACTGCCATGGTTTCAGAGCTTCAACTGTCCAAGTGTCGTGGCCCGACGCGCTTTGCTCTCAGAAAAACGCGTTTGGCACGAGGCTCCCTCAAAAAAGCAGACCCCCGCGTCGGAGAGCGAACTTCACCGCGCAGTGTCTCTGCCATCCAAAACGTGCTTTGCTCGAATGAAAACGCGTCCGGCGCGACGCATCCTCAGTAGCGCACCCTCCGGAGCAGTTTCCCTGCCATCAAGAACGCAAGGCGTAAAGTTTGCACGGCGCCACGGCGAGAGCGCATTTTCGCAGTCAGGCGCTTTTTGTGCGAGGCTGTCAACTCTTCCCATATAGAAACCCTAAGAGTAAACACTATTTGGGGAAGTACCAGCCACCGTCAAGGACATGCACAGTTTGTAGAGTGAGAAATGAAGTTATGGGCCGCATGAGTTAAAAACAGGTGTCCTTTCGGTATCCCTTGAAAGCGACCCCAAAAGGGCACTATCAAAAGACACGCCCACACTCACATGTTTTTTTCTTTTTCGGGAGAACCCCCCACCCCAAAAAATGTGGTGTCCTTTTTGGTTTTCCTTTAAATTTACAAAAAGGGGGGCGCTCTCAAGAAAAGACACACCCATATGTTCTGTTTTACCCTGAAGCGAAGGCTGGACCGGACGGCTTCAAAGTGGAGGTCTTTGATGAGGAGTTGCCCACGCGGCGAGCCGGCCCTTTCTTGATTCTCAGAGTGAGTATGGACAGGTACACCCCCTGCAAATATTTTTGCCATGCCAAAGACCTCCTTTTTCAGTCGATACCCTTTCAAAAAAATACGGGGTATTTGGAGATATGGTGGAGGCCTTGCCTCCTTCACTCTAAAACAGCTTGTACGTCCTCAAGAGCTGACATGGAGGCAAGAAAACTCTCACTCGAGCATGTGTCTTTGATGAACCTCTTTGAATGTCTTATTCTTGGACCATCATTGGCCACTGTCACCCTGCGTGGCAATAGGGGCCAATAGCGACTAGACCTAGTAAGGTTCCTTTGGTGTTTCTATTTTGGGGGGGGTCGCAGGAATGATGCACCCCGAGTGTACCCCCCCACTGCACTGCTTGGAATTACCCGGTATATATACATGAACCATGCCACCTATACATGGGAGAGTATTGCTGGCTTGGGGGCAGGGGAACATGCATAGACAGGGGCGCGTGACAACAGCCCTCAAGGGAACAAACAGAAGCCGAATGACTATACGCAAACACAACAACAGGTAATGAAGGTTATACTGTTGGATGGGGAACTGCGTGTTTTTGTTGTATATGCGACGCAGGGAAAGGGTGTTTTTTTGCCTAGCCCCGGCACAGGGCTAACCCTGGCAGGTGATTGGTTGGTTGGTTGGTTGGTTGGTTGGTTGGTTGGTTGGTTGGTTGGTTGGTTGGTTGTTTGGTTGGCTGGTTGGTTAGTTGGCTGGTTGGCTGGTTGGTTGGTTGGTTGGTTGGTTGGTTGGTTGGTTGGTTGGTTGGTTGGTTGGTTGGTTGGCGCCTCGGTAGGACGAAGGTTTGGGATGGGTTCAGGGTAGGTTTAGTGTAGGTTAGGGGTAGTCCGTGTATCAGTGGGTGTAGGGTAGGCTAAGGCCCGGCATCGTTTTGACATCCTCAGCATCGATGTTTCACCAGGCCTTAAACCCACCCCAAACAGATTTATAGCCCTAGTGCGAATGTCGAATATATTGTAGACATACATGCATGTTTTCTGCACATCTCTTATGGATGTCATGTTTTCCCTCAGTTCAGAAGGGCGGGGTGCTAGAAAGGATCCATTGAAGGGGGGTTGAGGGACCTCCATTGAAAGGTTTTGGACGGCATTTTGCGGGACCCAGGAGGGCCGCAGGACGCTTTCAGGGTGTGGACACCAAGTTTTGTTGGAATAGGGAAACACACGATTCAGGCCCATGGCGTGTCGCTGACACGATCTCAAGTCGGTTTCGAAGATTCTCAGCAAGTCATAGGATCCTACCAGAACTACCCCTTGTACAAAGCCGACCTTTCAAGCTCTTGGTTTCCGCTTTTTTAAGTCAACTTTTAGCAAAGGTCTCACAAGGCTGACCTCTCCGGGCAACCAGCAAATTGAGGGTGCAGTACGTGAGTTTCTGTTGGACAAAAAAGGTGCAAAATGACTGGCAGTCTGTCCCATCCCGTTTCCGCAACGTTCCCAACTGTGGGCATGATTATTGTTGGGAAATTTTCAGATGGGCATCATTATTTTTTTCAGCCGTTCAAAGCCGACCTTTTAACCTTGTGGCTTTCCAAGCTTGGTCCATATTTCATGACCCCAAAAAGGTGATGACCTTTTAGTTCCAGGTCCGAACTGAGCAACTGAGACTTGGTCAAGGGTTTGAGTATGTTTGAGGATTTTCAGGTGGGCCTCAATGGATTTGTTACCACCCACGTGGCCCTTTGGGTTGATGGCTGTTGGCGATACCAGGAAGGGCCTCATGGAGGGCGACTTGAAGGGTCTCAAGATGGAAGGCGCCAAGGCGCTGAAGCCGTTTTCAAGGGAGCCGTTGGGACCCGCGATGTTTGGAGCTCCAAGTCCCTCTTTTTTACACACCCAAATGGGTTCAGGGTGGGTTTCGGGGGAAAGCCACAAGTTTGGCGAATCCTCCAACATATATGGCTAAGCAATCACAATCGGCCCTCCAGAAGGCAAGCAAAATGAGGTCCAAACCCCAAATGGAGGTCCATCACTGGGGGTGGGTGGTGGGTGGGGCGGCGGGCGGGCGGGCGGGCGGGCGGGCGGCGGAGGCGGCGGGCGGGGCGGAGCGGGCGGGCGGGCGGGCGGGCGGGCGGGCGGGCGGGCGGCGGGCGGGCGGGCGGGGGTGTGTGTGTGTGTGTGTGTGTGTGTGTGTGTGGGTGTGTGGGTGTGTGTGTGTGTGGTGGCTAGGTGTGGATGCGTGCTGGGTGCGTGCGCGGTGCGTGCATGTGGGCGAGCACGGGGTATGTGGGGGCGTGTGTGGGCGGGTGAGTGGGGCCCGCGATTCCCTTGGTACCCGTTCAGGAGATATGTTAACACTCACCTGAAGCGAGCCCTAATTTTGTCACATGTGTTGGCGGCTTTCTGCGTGCGACCTGTCAGAACAACAGCGTTTCCAATTACCCTCCGGATGTGTGTTGCGAAAATCCGCCCCACTTCGACAGTGGTTGCGTTGCTACCTCCAGTTGTCCATTGGCACCCGGTTCACTTTCCTCCCAAATGGTTCCCATGTTCTGCCTTTCGGGGCGTTGGGCAACCAACCGTCCCTGACGTCCTCTTTAAACTGCTGTTTTGGGAAGCATCGACCCAAAAAAGTGTAGCTTGCCCCTTGGTATATTCAGTGAATTCGCGGTACCCCTTGTTTTTTCTTCTTCTTCTTTTTCTATTTCCTTTGAACAGATGTTTTGCTCCCCCCCTTTCGGCAATTGCGCCAAATCCAAGTTGGGTGTCCTTTAGGGACCTCGCGATCCGCAGGTTGAGGCGGACCAGCCCTCTCCCAGCACCCCGGGGGAGAAGAGCCTGATCGCCACAAACGTCCCGGACATGACCACTGAGACTTGACATCGATTCTGGGTGATTTATAACGACCTGACACGACCTCACCCCATGTGGTTTATGTGGGGAATCTCCCTCCAGCCCTTTTTACTCGGCATTTGGTGTTGAATCACTTCATTAGTACAGGAAACTTCAGTTCCACAGGGATTCCGGAGGGATGCCCTTTTGCGGTCCTCGGGATGCTTTTCTTCACGGTCGCTTTTTGGGCATATCACAGAGAAGTTGTCCCAGGGGCTACCACCTACGCATTTGCTGACAATTGGGCTGCCATCGTCCGTCGAAGTGACGACCTGTGCCTTTTTGCCCGCACCCTTGAAAGTTTTTGTGTTACGATGCGCCTGCCTATTTCGGCCAAAAAATGTTGGATCTGGGCCACAAATCGCGACATGCGACGTGTGGCACGAAGTGTCCTTCTGTGCGGCCAAGCTATCAGTGTGGCGCAGAGTGAACGGGAACTAGGTTACGATATGCAATACTACGGCCAAGCCAAACGTGTGACCTTCAAAAAACGGGTTAAGAAGGTAATCTCGCGACTTGCCAGAATTCCCGCTGTTCCCATTGCCAAGAAGCAAAAGGCTCGCCTTGTTCGTGGGGCGATTGTGCCTGCCTTTGCCTACGGCTCTGAAACCATTCACCCGAGTGGGGAGGAGATCGCCAACTTGCGCACAGCAGTTGCTAAAGGAATTGGATGTAATCGTGCTACGGAGAATCCCTATTTGGCTCTGGCCGTGTCACGGGACCCCCCTCTTGATCCGGAGTTCACTCTGCTTGAAAAGAAAGTTGCTGCCATCAAGCGTATGAACGAGGTTCCTCACTTTCCCACTAGAGCTTTCTTTCAGGTGGCAAATAGCCCGGGACCCAAACACGGACCTGCAAGAGCGTTGCGTGATGCGCTAAGCAAGTGGGACCTAGAAATTTTGCCCGAGGGGGTAATCCCACTCAAAAATGGTCTCAAATTGGATGTGCTAAACCTGGACCTGTCCACTATTTGCCATTACCTGATCATCGAATGGGGAAGAGTCCTGTGTCAACGCATTAAGAAAAAACGTAAGCACATTGACATTGAGTACATTGACCTTCCGCACCAGTGCCAAATGGCGCGGAAGAGATCCGATGCTGATCAGGGAGCTTTGCTTGTTCACATTAACGGTGTGGCCTACACGCAGGATCGGCTCGCGAAGTTTCTTGCTGAGAGTTGTGATCTCTGTCCATTTGACTGTGGGGAGGTGGACAGCATTCCGCACCGTTTGAGCTGCACAGCGCTACACCCGGATCGTGTCGATTGTGTCCTCAATGTCAGGGCGCTCCAGCGCATGCCGGCAATGACCGCGTGGCACGCAGTAGGACCAATTGTTGATGAGGTCTGGAAGTTTTGGGTCCAGCTCCAGAATTGGCATTTGCCCCCTTTTGAAAATCGTTTGGAAACGCCCTGCACCGTCTTCATTGATGGTGCATGTACCGATATGAAAAATACCTTGGTGCGTCTGAGCGGTTTCAGTGTGGTACGACGGACATCAGCGTACAAGTGTGAAGTTGTGGCGGAGCATATTGTGCCTGGCATCGCACAGAGTTCGGGGCGAGCTGAGATCATGGCCGGTCTTGTTGCTCTTGAACTTCACATGAAAGTCTCTGACTACGACACCTTTGTAAAAAGGCTGCGCTTGCTTCTTCGAGGGTGTCATGTTAATCTCAATTGGTCGAATGCGGACTTGTGGAGAAGGATTGCTCTCTTGATTGCGCAGCCGGGCTCCGCTGTCGAGGTCTCCAAAACCAAGGCCCATGGCCAGTGGCAGGGCCTAGCAGAGCCAGAACGTGAGCATGGGTGGCTAAATGAGGTTGCCGATTCCAGTGCAAAACGTGCAGTCCACGAGGCAAGACCTAGCCTTGTGAAGTGCATGCAGCGTGCGTTGAAGGCGCAAGCTGGCAAGCGCGCCCTTGTTGACACTTATCAAAGGTACATTGCTCAGGTTGCCGAGAAGCGTTTCAATGCGCAGGTAAAAGTGGTGGACCCACAGGAGGCGTATGATCTCCAGCCGCTGCACGCGGAAGGTCCTGGGATTTTCTTGCCCATTGATCGGGACAGGCTGGCTCAGGTTTGCGCCAAAACTCACTGGCCTGTGCGTTTCTTGGAATTGGTCACGGAATATGTAGCATTGCTTCAGTGGAATCTCGCTCGCCCTGCTGGATGCAATCATGTCAGCTGGGTGGAGTTGTACCTTGATTTTTTTGATGTGGGGTCGTACTCTTGCACCGGTTCGCATGCCGGGTTCCAATCATGTTGCTCCGGATTATCGATGGAGAACTTCGGATCCGCTTGCACAAGTTTTGCCTTCGCAGCTTGGCAAAGACGTGAACACTTGGACTGTAGCTTTCAAATATCTGTGCCGCAAGGGCATCATCACCATTCCATTTCAGATTACTACGCATGCTCAAAGCATCAGACGTATAGGTTTACTCATGAAGCACGGGGGGGTTGCTCATCGGCCTCTCCTGCTTCACGGCATCCGGGGTCCTCAATGGCTCCAACATAGGCTGAGGGGCACCAGTTCCACTCAGCGGACATTGAAGTTTCCCCTGCTTGTGATTCCAGAATCCAATTAGGGCTCTTTTCGATGGTGCTTTCGGCACCGCTATGCGCGGCCGGGAGACACAGATGGTGGCAAGGCAGAACAAAAAGGCTGGTGAAATATTATAATTCACCTAGATCGATTCCCAGCGCGCCCTTTTGGTATAACTTCTGGGGTAGACTGTCGATACATTTTACATTTTGCCAGTGACTCAAAATGAAGCTAACAATAAAATATATATTCTATAACTGGGCCTAACTCTAATCATGAATTTTGGCGGAGGAATGAATCCCTTGTAAAATCAAATTGCAACAGCTGCAACAGAGGGCCAATCCTTTTTCTCCCAGGGAACCATCAAATCACAAGGGCAGGCACAAGCGCCGCTCTGCTTGGCTTGGGCAGTTGGTTGGGGCCTCTGATCCAAAACTATATTACAGTATGGGGTTTACGCGTTTTTAGGGAACCGTGCAGTTGATTCTATCTGAATTAGTTTCCCTTCAAGCAAAAACACAAGAGCATTCTTATAGGAGACGAAACTGCCACACCTCCCAAACAGCATCTGAAAGTATTGATTTTGGAGGACAGATGGGGCCAAATTCAAGTCTCCCCATATGGAGCATTCATTTTGTGAGTCTGTACAAGCACCTCGTAGGAGTTCCTTACCTAGGTTTGAACGGCAGGTTTGAACGTCCAGAATATGAGCCACAATCAAAACCCGGGTAGATGGAGGTTCGTAAGGGATACTCCCAGTCATAAATAGCTGCAGCCGCCTTCTCCATGCTTTACACTACTCCAGGTAGGCCATTTTGATACCAGGTTTTGATTATGACTCATATCAATATGAATCGACCGAGCGAAATGGCAAAGCGTGATAGACAGCCGGCAAGTCCACACGGTTGGACCCCAGTGCCAGGGAAGCCGAGTCGCGGAGCTTGGTATTCTTTTTCAGGGTACCCTTCTTGTTTTCTGTTGAAGGTAACTAATGGAATCACTTATTTCGGCGATTCCTTCCAAAAACGCCAACTCCTTCCTTTTGCTTGCTGGTGTGAAATGTGCAGGGAATGAGAAACGGAATGACCCCCATAAGCCATCCCACCATGGTTTCCTTTAAGGGAATCACCAGGTTCATTCCCTTCCCCACCTATCGCACCAGCAAGTTCACCTGACCAGCCCAGGAGTCTTTGTGGGAGCAGGCCAAAGCTCAAGCGCTGGAGAGCGGCACTGGGACGGAGCAGGCGACACAAAGGGTGCGCGGAACTGGGTGCTGAATTGAATAGCCCTCGTGTTCTTTCCCTTGAAGGACAGCAAAAGGGGGGGATGTTTGTTTTTGGCATGGTTTTCCATGTTCTATGAGTTCTATGTGTGTTTTTCCAGATCCCTTCCCACCCTATGCAGCACCTAGTCCAACACGACGTCAAAAGGGCCCCAACCCCTTTTAACAGCCAATTCAGGGACCGGAGGAAAAAACAAAAAACTTCAAGCACAGACGCCAGTGAGAGGCAAGCAAGAAAACATGTAGCAAGTGAGTGTGCGAGTATGTCACATTTGAGCATGTGTGAGTCATCGGGCGAGTAAGTGACTGAGTGACTGAGTGGGCGAGCGAGTTAGCGAGTTACTGAGTCAGTGAGTCACTGAGTGTGAGTCCGTGAGCGATAGAGTGCGTGACTGAGTGAGTGACTAAGCTAAGTGACTCCCTGACTGCTGACTGAGAGACTGACTCGGCTAACTGACTGACATGCACACTGACTGACCCAAGCTTGCAAGGGCCTTTGCCGTGAGATATAAACAACATCATATACCGTGCGGGTGGAAAACCGAACCCTGTTCTTGGAACCGAGAATGAGTTTGCATTGACAGAGCCGCGTCAAACAAGCAATCTCCAGAACAAGTTCTCAGAGCGAAAAGCGTCTTCGATAAGCCTGGCGCCCCACGTTTTGACAGCTGTGCTCCAAGATCGCACCGTCTTCAACGGCATCACTCGTTGAATGCAATCTGCTTCTAGGATTTATCTCAAACAAGCACGTGATGTTGCCAAGGAAACATCAACCCCCCACCCGAAGCCCCCCCCCCCCCCCGGTCCGTGGAGGGGAGAAGAAATAGGTCCGTGGCGTGGACACGATCCCAGTCTTTGGCTTCACCCCCGCTTGCAAAAACATCATCCGATTCTAGCACCAACGTGCTTGTCCTCATGGCAAATAATTACGCATCCCCAGCATCACAGGTGCCTGATGTCACATCCAAATCCTAAATTTAAAATTGTCAACAACATCATGCATGCTAACATTTTTTGCATCTCCACAGGGAAATTTGATGATAGTGACGCCCCCACGCTTGCAAGGGCCTTTGCAGTGAGAAGTCAAACGCCCCACTACGCACCCCCTGTGATGACGATGAAGATGACTTCGCATCCCAAGCATCACCAGCAAGGATGGACCAACGAAGCTGACCATATATATATATATATATACATATATATATATATATCGAGGAGACCCTGATTGTAGTGAAAAACACTGGACATTTACAGTGTTTTGTGGAAAAGGTAGGTTTGTGGGGGGGCCTACCATATATATATATACACCTATATATATATATACATATATATATATTTCTACATACATATATACATACATACATATATATATATATATGTACACATATATAACAATAATCACGACGATGCTGAAGATGGCGTAGCATCATTGTTCATGTAGAAGATGCTGAAAAACACTTCCCGAGCGCCTCGCTCTTGACAAGGGGTTGGCGGACATGGCCCGTTGGTGTTGGCACATGTTGTTTACACGTCCAGCGTTATTTACGTTGAATATGAGTTTGCCAGTATGCTCCAGCGAAGCTGGATGGCCGAAGCTTTCTAGAAGAACAAAATGCCTACAGGAACGTGGTGCGCAGCCTTTGCCCGATCCCAATGCACCCATGCGTCTTCTTTTTCAAATCTTGCTAGCAAAAGCTCTCCGCGGCGGAAGAGAGCCTGAACTGGCGTGCCTGCCGAAACAGTCTGTGTCGCCGGAGCAGTCTCGGCAGTTGCTGCAGACACGCAGCTCACAAGAAGTTGTGAAGCGTGTGCATGTGTGAGTGCAAGCGGTTGACCTGGTAAAGCGGACCTGGCACACTGCACTGCCCTGTTCCGCTTGCAACTGCCACATACCAATTTGCTGCTGCTGCTGCTGCTGCTGCTGCTCCTGCGAGTGCTGCAAGGTTCGTCTGAAGTAGCCTTTGTGGATACTCTTAGTTGTTTACTTCCACTGTTCCTTCCTGATTTATTCAACTTTTCGGGTTATGGAAGTGTCCTAACTAAGCTTCCTTTGATGACTATGTCTGTAGATCTATAGGTGGATAGAATTGCAAATATGCCTAGAACGGAGCTTTCCTAGCTCAGCTTCCTTCGATGCATACAGACATATAGCAAGCTGTTTGGTCCTTTTTCGTTTCCACTCTTTCAAGCTGAAGCTAGCGGCACTCAGAGGTTTAATTGGACAGCCACAAAAAGAAAAACACTTTATGGGTAATTTTACTTACTTTTTGATCTTTGGTTTCAAAGAGCCGCTCCCCATAGAGTGAAACGGCTTTTGCCCCCGGCTTGACTACTTCGTCAAGCTTTCAGCCTTTTCGACCCAACCCCCAAGGCTGCCTTTTCAAGTCGTACTTGAGGAGATGAGGCCTCGCCTCCCCCCACAGAAACAAGAAACAAGATGGGAGTCAAAAGCTGATTTCTTATGAAAGCTGGTTGTATCGAACTACGTTCATCCCTTTCTCTAAGGGAACTTTCCACACGCAAACACGCTTTTCCGCATTCTTCAGGCAGGTACTTAGAGTCAACCTGCACAAGCCGGTTGTACCGACCCTCTCGGTTCGGCAGCTAATCGCGCAAAACAACCCTTCTCGTATACCTTCGCCTGAGGCGGACGGGTCTGTGAAGCTAGAGATCACCGGCTGGCTCTCAGCGACTACGTTTGCGATCATGGCCCATTCGCCCTTCGTCGTTTTTGTGCGTAATGTGTCCGGGGCGAAGACCGGGGTCGGTTCTGAGCAACAAGGATGACGCAAATACCTTCTTATTGTTGGGCTGGATCTTTAATGTTCATGTTTGGTTGGAAATATATTCCCCCATTGACCGGCAAGCAAATTAAGAAGTTGTGGTTTCAAGTGAGGGTCCCTAGTGCGGGGGGGGGGGTTGGGGGGAAAGGAGGAGATTGTCAAATTCAATTTCTGTTGACTGTTTCCCTTCAAGCTGCCGCTTGGTGGGTGACTTTAGACATGACAAAATCATGTGGCCAGCAAATGGCAGATTTGCGGATGCGAGCCGATTTCTGCTCCAGGGCCGCTTTTCACAGATGCAGCATCTCCAGTCCAGTGCTTCTTTTTTTGCTGTGCCCCCTGCGCGGAATGCCTTCCTTCTTCCACGGTCTTTAGACAAGAGACTGTATCTCCATGAAGGGGCGTGTGTTTGCAGTACGTACTGGGTGCTGAATACCCAGCGGTGGCAATAGCCCAAGTATCCTTCTAGGGTCAACTGAGCAAATCCCTTTGACTCTGCGATGGAGTGCTCCAGGGTCATCCTCAAGACTTGGTACAAAATAACAACCATAGGTGTTCTTTTTGGTTGGTTTGTTTAAAAAATAGAGTGCCCTGGTTTGGATGGAGTTTATTCCATTTACCAGGGCCATCTATTCTTCCAAAAGGCCACCTATGATCATATCCATATTTAGCTGGATTCACCCGAAGGGAAACCTAAAGTATATGTTCACTTTTCTATTTGATTTCAGTATAGGTCATCATTATTTGAACAAAGGGAAATTGCTGATAACCTCATTTCGTGGTAACTGGGACCCTCTGGCTGCTTCCCAAACAATCAAAGCTGATAGGGTTTTTGGATTACCGAAGCCCCCTGTCCACATTATACTTGTCACAGTTGTGGCTTGCTTTGCTCCCAGTTGAAACTACTCGCTTCATGAGTTCAGGGACTTCAAGTCTCATTTTAGTGGTAAGACTTTGCATGGCCAATCAACGGAAGTGAGAGAGACTATACCGGCGCATTCCG
>CAUJNA010003571.1:330000-392500 GCA_963377175.1 Effrenium voratum
TGGGTTTAGCCATCCCCTTTGCTTACCCAGCAACGAAAGAATGCCATCTACTTTTGGCCTTCATTACTTTCGTTCGATTCCAAATGAAGTTCAATGCTTCGCCCGCATGGACACTTAATAGCACCACGGCCGGTGAAGTTATGAGTTTCGTCCAAGTGTACTATGTGTTGGTTGCTTTGATTGCTTAGGCAGGTGTTGACTGAAAACTTTGGCTGTTGCCGACAAGTGCCTGATGTCATGGAAACGTCCATTCGAAGTCCAATTCCCAAAAAAACAAAGCAAGCACATCGCTTCCTGCCGCAGACAGACTCACCTTCGAACAGTTCTGCGAGATTCTCAATCCCAAACAGGTTTCATATTTTGGGTTAGGCTGCCTACGAAACCGAATAAGAGTATATTGTTTCTGCGTACCCCTTTGTGGGCCAAGTTATCAGAGGAATGTTCAATCGCGACCTCACCAGGGCTCGTGGCGGGCCTGCTTTCATAGAGGTTCCCATATTTCATGGTTCCTTTTACAGGGGTTTCCCATTGGCCCATCATGTGCCAAATTCAGCTTGGTTTAAATGAAGGTTTGTGTATTACAATCTGGGATTACACCCTTGGGAAATGACCCAGAATGGTTCAAAATAGCACGGTTTTATCCGGAAATGTGCCTAAATTGGATCAATACCCAGTGGGTGTATTCCTAGGGTGTAATAAAAAAAAGCTTTAGAAAAGGAAAACCCAGCCGCCAAACAGGGGGGTCCAGATCACCCAGAGCGATTCTGGGCTCTCTGAAGGTCCGTGGGATTGAAATTTCTGAAAATCGGCTTGGTGCTCTCATCAGCTCTTGGTCCCTAATTCAGACAAGTAAACGCACATGTAGGTTCTTTTTTAGTACTCTTTTAGTACTCTTTTAGTACTCTTTTAGTACTCTTTTGATATCCTACAGGGGTGGGTGGATCCACAAAAACCGCATCCAATGCGTTTCCCAGATAATATGTGTATATATATATATACATATGTCTGCATGTATATATGTACGTGTATGTATGCCGAAACAGTGCGTTGGCAGTCTGAATCAGGCTGCCAGATCTGCCAAATGTCTGCACATGAAGCCCTGTGAGATTGACAGGCGGGGAAGACTTGGAGTATGCAAATTCGACAGCAGAGCATTTTAAGAGGAAGTGCAAAGGAAGCCAGCCATAATTGTGGTGGCCGTGTTCTACAACATGCACATGTTTGTGGTATGCGTGAATGGAGCATGTATGCATACACAGGGGTGCACGGTTTACATAGACATACAAAACACATACATGTGCGTATATATATATATATTATGTATGTATGTCTGTATATGCACATACATGCATTTGTATACACATTCATTACACATGTGTTGGTATACATTCCCGTTCCATGAAGTGTGGTCCGAACCCCGCAAGTTTCCGGTGAAGCAGACAGGCGGCAGAGCCATGGACCGAGGAGTCGGGGTGGGGGTGGGACCTTAGGAGTCGCCACGCAGAGTTACGAGTGGCCCATATGCAATGGGCAATTCTGGGGAATGCTCATGGTTGAAGCTAATGCTAGCATCTGTTGAAATGACCAAATTTGTAGGTACAATGTTGATCCCACATGAACAGTCCCATCCGATCAGGGGGGTGTTCCTCAGTTCTCTCTAAGCCAAGGTGACAAGGGCAGCCTCAAAACAGCACACTTCCAAACAATGTCCGGTTGACTTTGATTGTGCGCCCCCTTTTCTTTTGATGGGTGTGCAGTCCTTTTGGAGGCGTCCCGTTCTCATTTTTGGGGGGATGATGGGGGTTCATTTTTGGAGGGGAACGCATCCCCCTATATGCCGGGGTTTCAATCTGGGGTCAACACTATGCCCACTTGCAGAATGCCGGATTGCCCTGGGTGGTTTGCCCTGTGCTGTTGCTGTTGTTGTTGTTGTTGTTGTTGTTGTTGTTGTTGTTGTTGTTGTTGTTGTTGTTGTTGTTGTTGTTGTTGTTGTTGTTGTTGTTGTTGTTGTTGTTGTTGTTGTTGTTGTTGTTGTTGTTGTTGTTGTTGTTGTTGTTGTTGTTGTTGTTGTTGTTGTTGTTGTTGGTTGTTGGTTGTTGGTTGTTGGTTGTTGGGTGTTGGTTGTTCTTTGTTGTGTGTTGTTTGTTTGTTGTTGTGGTTTGCTGTGTGTTGTTTGTTGTTTGTTGTTTGATTTTGTTGTTGTTTGTTGTTTGTTGTTTGTTGTGTGATGGTTGCTGGTTGTTGGTTGTTGGTTGTGGTTTGTTGTTTGTTGTTTGTTGTTTGTTGTTTGATTGTGTTGTTGTTTGTTGTTTGTTGTTTGTTGTGTGATGGTTGCTGGTTGTTGGTTGTTGGTTGTTGGTTGTTGGTTGTTGGTTGTTGTTGTTGTCGTTGTCGTTGTCGTTGTTGTGGTTCTGGTTCTGGTTGTGGTTGTTGTTATTGTGTTTGTTTGTTTGTGTGTTGTTGTTGTTGTTGTTGTTGTTGTTGTTGTTGTTGTTGTTGTTGTTGTTGTTGTTGTTGTTGTTGTTGTTGTTGTTGTTGTTGTTGTTGTTGTTGTTGTTGTTGTTGTTGTTGTTGTTGTTGTTGTTGTTGTTGTTGTTGTTGTTGTTGTTGTTGTTGTTGTTGTTGTTGTTGTTGTTGTTGTTGTTGTTGTTGTTGTTGTTGTTGTTGTTGTTGTTGTTGTTGTTGTTGTTGTTGTTGTTGTTGTTGGCGTTCATGTTGTTGTTGTGGTGATTGTTGTTGGTGTTGTTGTGGTGGTGGTTTTGGTTGTTGTTTTGTTGTTGTTGCTGCTGCTGCTGCTGCTGCTGCTGCCGCTGCTGCTGTTGTTGTTGTTGTTGTTGTTGTTGTTGTTGTTGTTGTTGTTGTTGTTGTTGTTGTGGTTGTTGTTGTCGTCGATGATGTTGTGTGACGTGTTGTGTGAGGAGTTGCGTGGTTTTCTGTGTGTGTGTTGTGTGTTGTTGTGTGTGCTTTGTTGTTTGCTTGCTTGCTTGCTTGTTTGTTTGTTTGTGTATTTATTTGTTTGCTTGCCTTCTCGTTGTTTGTTTGTTTGTGTGTTTGTTGTTTGTTGCGCTTAGCTTTAGCTTCCAACCGCCTGATAGCAGCTGGTTATGGCACCCCCCCCCCCCTCCCGCCCCCCTTGTGTTGGATCGGTCGGGAGGAGTTCCTGGCGGAAGCCTGGCTGGAGACGATCCTGCCCGGGTGGCCGCCCATGGCCGACGCCTCAAATGTTCGCCGCCCCGGTGCCAGTTCTCACTCCGTCAACCTTCGGGACGTCGTTGTTGGTTTCTTTTTGGTTTCCCTTTAAACCCATCCAAGGGTTCACCCAACATGAGAAACCTCCAAATGAGTTCCTTTCCCAGTGACTTTTCTTGGTGTTTGGACCATTTTTAGTGGCAAACAGAAAGATGTTTTGCCTTTTTTTTGTCGGCCAGTCCGCTCGGGAAGTGAGATTTGGGTCATTTTTTGGAGGCTCGGTACCTTTCTTGGATCAGTTTGCCTGGCTTCGAATGCACAGCCTCGGTGCTAACCATGTAGGGGTTCCTCTTAAGGGAACCATGACCATGGCCCGTAGAGTCGGAGTTGTGACCATGGCACATAGGCTTTTTTTTTGAGTTTCATGTCGATTTGAAGAGTCATGGGCTTTGCCGACGGATGCTTGATGAATTGGATCCGGATCGCTTTCGGGGGCAGCATCCCTCTATGAATCCCCCCACAGGCGCCGACCCCGCCACCTTTCGACCCACAGACCTTCAAGCCGACGCGCTCGAAAAGTGCCACGCTCGAACACACATGCATGTCGCGAACAAAACGCGCAAAGTGTTTCCGAAAGTATCTTTCACCAGGAGCTAGTCATTAAAAGGGCAATGACCAGCTTGTTTCAGAAAGGGACACCAAAAATAAGCTGGTCATTTCCCTCTTGGTTTTCCTTCAATCTGCGCAGCCCGAGGCAAAGATGGAGACTGCACGCTGGGAGAGCAGCGAAGGCCGGCTGGGAGGAGATTCTTTTTCGGGGGGGGGGGGGTTGCCATGGGCACTGATCCCCTACTCCAAGTACCTTGTTTTAGTAGTTGGTATTTTTGAAAAAACTGGTTTTCAGTGGCAAATGTTCAAAAAATCAACAGTTATTTGGAGTAGGGGGTAGAGATGATTTTGCAGCCGAGAAGCCTAAGCAAAAAACAACGCCCCAAACAGGCAGGTTGCAACATAGACTCCAAGTGTCCACCAAAGGGCCAAAGGAGGACCCTGGCCCCTTTTCACATCCAAATTGTGCCACTTCCGGGACTGGGTTTGCCTCGAAATGGGGGAGCCCCCAAAATGGGTGGTGGCAACGATTAGTTTCCCTTGAAACAAATACACACTGAATCCAGGTACACAGTGGCTCTGGTTTGTCCGGTTTTCAGCGAGGTCTCTTGAAACAACATGCAGAACGGAAGATGCACCAAACATTTGGCATGGTACAAACTGCGTTGCGGGGAAGGGAGGGGGAGGGGGCTACCCTGTGTGATGTCTCAGTGTAGCTTCAGACTTAGGCAGGGTGTCGGGCATAGATTCAGGCCTCCAAGCCGGCAACTCCGACGTTTTCCTGTGGACCAAGTTGAAAGCAATTGCCAAAATGAACACGAAGGGCCGACAAAAATGCAAGTAACATACTCATCACACTCCGATATTCATGACCAAAGTTGTTTCACAGTACCCCACATCCCCAGTCTCATGATTTAACCACTGATATTTACAAGGGTCTTTTGGTGGCGGCTTCATTGTAACCCACCAGAGAAAAAAGAGCTGCGTTGAGGTAAATCCCGTGATCCTTGGCAATCTACCCATGGCATCCTAGGGTTCAACCAATTAATTCCCATAAAAAGACTGGTTAGCCCAATTTAGATCATGAAACTTCGTGCTTAACTTGTTCACGGTGTTTGTCCCCTGGAAGCAGGTGTTTTTTTTGGGACAAGTCCAGAATTGCGGGTTCAGAGCTGAAACTACTGAACGGTAAACAATAGTAGTTTATTAAGGCCCACTGTTTTCACGGTGGTCACTGAATCCTAACATCTAATCAGCCACAATCAAAACTTGGGTAGAAGCTCGGTAGGGTACAGTCCGTGCCAGATTCATGTGAACATGTATATAGCTCCCTTGTTGACTGTTGACAGGATGACAAGGTTTTTGGTAAACCCCTGTTAATACCAGGTCTTGGTTATATGGTATTACACCGGCTGATTGTGTGGACTAATAAGCCCATCGCCATTTGAGGCATCGTGACTGGTTGCCCATTCAAATTGCATACAAAGTCGTTGACTAGCTAGGGTGTTACTTCTCAGGTTACAGGAACATACTGTGGATGGACAAATTCCTGCACCACCTAGGAAACCCTGGTTGCTGATGATTCTCTTGCAAATGCCAACAAACGTTATGGTGTCAACCAGGGTTTCAGCTTGGTGCGAGAAACGGACTTCGTCCGTCGGTCTGAGTCCTGCCAAACCCATATAAGTCCACCGACCTGTTCACGCGCAGAATCCTGGACTTCCATTCGGGTGCGGCTGCGTCGAGATGTTTGTGGCCCGACGCCCGGCGTTCGTGTTTCGGTCACGAGGATTTCTGGCCGGTGACCTCACTTCCCAGACTTTAGTCACTTTTCGACCAAGCCAAATTGGAGTTATGGTTCAAGTGGAGTGCAGTTTGGGTTCGAACAAGCCATTTTGGTGGTACGTAAAAATTCAAACTTTGTTTGGGCCAGTCCACTCAAGAAGTGAGTGACCTATTTAAAACCTCATTTTGGCTGCTCTTGAGGGTTGGATCTTTCGTCCGCAATTTCAATGTTCTGCGACTAACCAGTTGCCTCTTCAACTTCTGTTTAAGGGGGCATTAGCCACATAGTTAGCGAGTTTTGCCTTATTTGTTCAGACCCCATGAAAAACAAAATCACCAAGATGTCGTCTTTTGCTCCATTTCGTACAGCGATCAGTGATCAGTGCTCGACTTGGCCTTTGCCTTACAGTTTGGGAAATCCGCGGAATGCCTTCAAAAAAGACAAACCCGCAAATTGCAAGCTCAGTGGGTGCTTGATTGTACTTGCTCATCAACTTACTTGTACGCAGAGCACAGCGCCCTGCAAAGGCAGAATGCTGGACACCAACTGGCAGGAGGGGGTGATTACCTATTACCTATCTTTTTTCTACACCTTTTTGTTTGTGTGACACGCCCGAGGTTGCTTCGTGGCCAAGAGTGGATCATGCAATGTCGACCCCGGATTACTGAAGCTGGCGTAGTATTTGGGGAGGTGGTTTTCGCCAAAAGTGAAGGACCGCCTCTAAAGAGGGACACACACAATTTCTGGATGGACAGGTTTCAAGTGTTGGGTTCCCATCAGGAAGGAGTTCTGTGCGATTGGTGCAACTCGAGATGGGCGATGCTGGTGCTGGCCAATAGGCTCCGAATCGCAGACTGGTGCGAGATTCCCCAGACCAGAAGCTGCTTCTGCAACCCTACAGATCCGGAGTCCGTTTCGGACTTTCGTCACTTTTTGGAAAGACCATTAGTGGTAAAATACACGTTTGTTTTGGGGGGGGGCAATCTACTCAGGAAGTGAGACTGTACAGATCCAAGACTTTGTTTGCTCAGAGCTTGAGAGAGCCGCGCATCAGAGTTGAGGCAAAAACTTGAACTTCAGTTTCAGAGGCGACAGATGCAAGTTGCCAAGCTGCGAGTGATGTGAACCACAAAACTTAAAAGGCAGTTAGAATCGAACATTATAGTTGGAAACTGACGTAGGCAACGTTTGGGTACAGCCAGGATCTTAGGGCATGTAGAATTTAGACAGTAGTCATTGGGGGCATGTTTGTAGCTTTTAGAGTGGGGGGTTTATGTTTGCCAAGCAAGTTGAAAGGGCATCCAAGTCTTTAAACATCTTGAGTTGAAACACTTCAATGTTGAAGGGCATCCAAGTCTCAGTCGAAACACTTTTACCTGGCTTTCCTTTCAAAGTGAGCCTCCCCCACCATCACTCAGGTGGCCATGCCAGAGAGCAGTTGAGCCACATGGGCCGGGACCTGAGCGGAAGCCATGGGTAGGGGATTGAGATCGAGTCGGAGCCATCGAAGGATTGGGTTGCACGGATGGGAACAGGATGAAGCACGTCCATATCTTTTTTGAGGCTCCAGCGTGCGCGATCACGAAGCAGTTGGCGCAGCTCGTTGTCGCAGCTTCGCAAATGCGCGATCGCGTGGCAGTGACAAAGGTCGTTCGCAGCTACCCTAAGGGTCATGACCCCTCCAATGCACACCCCCGGACCCTCCAATGGAGAACCCCAACCCCTTAGGGGAGAACAACCAGTTTTGAGGGCCCAACACAATCCAGACCCTTAGGGTACCTTAATTCTTAGTCGCAAAATGTCCCCAATGGCGCCCCCACAGGTAGCCTGGCCGGGACAGTGGTTGAGGAGGGTGGGGGGAGCCAATTTTTGGCGGCCCTCCACCCTTTCGCGCCTTTTCGTGGGCATTCCGAGCCATTTTGGGGGTTGTTGGTCTACTTTGCAGGCAGTTGAGCCCGAAGAAATCACTTTCAGCTGAGAAGCCAAATCCGTCTAGAGCAGATGGTTTTAGATGTGGCCATGTATTCTAACAGTCACCACAGCGTCCCGAATTAAAAACAATGATACCCGTATGGGCAAATTGTGTGTCTGTTTTGAGGGAGCATTTGTTTGGAGTGTGAAAGGAAGCCAAACAAAAACGAAAGGGTATCCTTTTCAAAGCATGCGATTTGTCCGGCTGGTACATGTAGGGATTTGCCTGAGTTTCTGCACACAGGAGTCATGGGAAGCTACAAGTTGCTTGTGTTTTGCACGACGCTGAAGATGAACTGGACAACAATTCTATAGAGGCTTTGGCAGCCGCAACCTTGTGTTCTCTGGGCATCTCAGGCGTCCGGGAAAGGGGGTTAAATGAAATGAGCAGCGATCACCCCCCTGCCCCATGGGCTATTTTAGTAAGCGGCTCTACTACTTTCATGCGGGAGGGTAGAGTAAGAATTTATGCAAGCCTTTTTCCTGTAAGTGGGTATGGGTCAAAATTCAACCTGGTGACCACAATTCATAGTCCTTGTTTCCATTTGCCAGGGTTCCATTTGGGGTGCCTTTTTTTGACAACCACACCCAAGTCCTCCATGGGTTTTGAGGGCGCTGCGCTGCTCACTTGGCTCGTTTGGGTGCGGCCCTCTCAGGGCTGGCGCTGGGAGCAACGCTCGCGCAGAGGCGGGCGTCCAGTTGAAGCGGGTGACTTGGCCCATACGTTGCACGCGGATGCTATAGCCATCCGCAGTAGGTGTCATAGGTGTCCTTTTTAGGTAAGCCTGGTTAAAAAAAGGTGGCACTGGTTTAGATGGGTTTTGTTCCACAGTACCCTTCCATCAACGAACATGGAAGTGCATAGACGCCTATAGCAAGACAACTTTCCAATTCGAGAGGGGCTTTGTGCACTTCCATGTTAGTCGGTGGGAGGGTAGGTGTATTTGTACTCTACATTTGACAAGGCATGAATGTGCAGTTTCGTAAATGTTGCCTCTATCTGTCAAGCAATGTTTATGTCATGAAGATATCATTGTAATATACTGATCTAGAGTAGTAAGGGGAGCCATTGCAGCCGCATGGTGACAATTGGCGATCACGAGTGCTCTATTCAGGGCCAGCCAGGACCATTGCTGGTGAGAACCTTCCCATGGCTCTTGTTTTGGCTCTCAAGCAATACCGGCTTGTATGTTTCGAGGGTACCTTGTTCAAGTTGGCAAGGGAAGCCAAGAGCACACATTTTGTTCTGAAACGAAGGGAATTCCCTGAAGTTTGTCCCCCCATGCTGGCAACTCGTGCCTTGAGGCTTACCCAGAAAATACCTTGTATCATCTACTGATTTGGTGGGGTCCGATTCCTTAGAGACACGCAATAGGGGTCACTCTTTTTGAGGCTCGGCACCCCCTGTTTTGTGGGTTTTAAAGGAAAGCCGACATCCATTTTGGGGAGGGTCCCCTAGAAAAAGATACCCGCCCATTCTGTAGGTTCCGATTCATTTTTGAGAACCCATCGACCTCGCCGTCAAAAAGCGTGAGGTATCACATCATCCAGGCAGTGGGCGAGGGCCACTTTACGAAGGCGACGGGAGGGAGTTGAGGTGTTGGCCACTGGTCAGGTTCCGGCCGAAAACTTCCCCTGTGGATGTACAACCGTTGTGGGGTTTGGACCATTTTAGTTGCACACAGACAGATTAGCACTTCTTTTTTGGCCTTCACCCTGCTGGCTTTGGTCTGACAGGCCATAGTTAGGCCCAAATAGACCTTATTGACAACACTCTAGGTGTGCGTTTCTTTTTTTTTGTTTAATGGTACCCTTTACGGGTGGTGAGGCAACCAAAAGGAGGACCAGCTATGTGAAGAACCACCCATGGTACCAACAGTCATCCTTTTTTTCCCCACTCCGCAAGGCCTACATGGCAAAGGATCTTCAGGAGAACATGCCGGCGCCTGCCTTGGTGTGCCAAGCCGCTGTCACTTAGAAGTGCCATGGTCAAACGACCCCCTTGGATTGGTAGGGTCACTTGCCCAAAGACGCCATTTTGAGCTTTTCCCAATTTGTTTGTCGCAGCCCCAAAAGGAGTCATAGCCCCAAGAGTCGTGAACCTTTGGTTTCAGAGTGCTTTGGGCAACTGAGCTTTACTTGGCCAGAGATCCCATTGATCGTATATCCCTGCACAAGTGTTCCTTTCAGCAAGCAGATAATCTATTCTAGGGAGTTCCTATGATCAGATGGTCCTTGTTAACTTCCCAAGTTAACATTCTGGTTGCACTTGTGCCAACCATTTCTCTGTAGGCAGCTGAGAACTGTGTTACGCGAATGGGGACAAAGCCGTGGTGTCCAGGGCTTTCGGCCAAATGGACCAGAATGCCTGGAAGCCAACAGGGCCAGGCAAGAATATTGCACCAGGACCCTTTTGTTCGGAGTGGCTTTGAGTAAGTCAGGGCGTTCTCCGGGGCTGCCTTAGCTGTTCCTTGCATGGGAAATGACAGATTGGTTGGTGGGGGCTGCACATGTTTCGCTCACCTGCTGGGGCATTTTGACTGTGGTCTGGCGGGGTCAAAGTCAGAAAATAGTGCAGTATTTTCTCATAAACTACCATTCAGGGGGCCAGTAGGGGTTGACAAGAGATCTGAGAGTTGAGAAGGAGGATCTTGAAGTTGGGACATGCGAAATCATTCTGCTAGATACCCTCTTTGTTCAGGGTGTGATGGTCAACTACGTACTAAAATGGCGGGTTTCCAGATGTTCCATGGTACCCTCCAACTTTTCTTGGTGGATTTCCCACGTGCAACGTGCTAATCCACCCCTAAAAGAGTTTCCTATTTTCTGCAACATTGATCAATTGGCCATTGGTGGCAATATTTCAGTGGCAACTCCCCCTCAAAGATGGTTTTGCTTCTTGCTTCAGTCCCTCGACATCCTCCGGGCGTTGACGGGACGTGGGCTTTGGGGTTTTGCGTCGAAATTTCGCAAGGCCAGGAGGTTTTCTATTTGCCTCGACCTCATTGTAGGGTTCCCCGCTGGATGCCGAGATTGCCAGTGGCCAGCCTTATTGTCCATTGTGTGCGCCATTGTGGGGAGTTCCCAATGGGTGGGGACGGGGAAAACGGACATGTGTTTGATGCTTACTCCCCGCCTTAGACACTCTCTTTTTGCAAAAAATATGAAGTCTGAAGGGTGCAATTCCTGCAAACCCACTGATCTCTCAGCCGAGGCCAGCTTTGGTTAGCCTCCTCCTCCTCCGCCTCCTCCTCCTTACAACAAAAATATAATCGGTTGCCAATGGCTCCCCTTGCGAGTGGGCTCCGCCGTGTCGAGTCGCTGACACCAAGAAGGCGATTCGCAAATCGACACGCCTCGAGTCCAGCGACAGTTCGCCGACACGAGGTGTGTGTCAAGCGCCATCGGCATTTGCCCGTGGAGGCCAGGCTAGCAGTCGGTCCGGAATCACTTTAGTAAACGTCTGGAAGCTCACTTGTTGGTCAGTATTTAGCCTTTGCTTTTGCAAGCAAGCAAATAGCCGGGACTTGTTGGCCAATCCAGCCCGTGGGAAGTGAGCAATTCCTTGCTGTGGCCAAAGAGCCTGCAACATATTGAGGGTGCCGATGCCCGAGACCAAAGGAACTTGATGTTGACCTGGCAGTTGAAACTTGGGAGGTATATTCAGCGGCAAAAACAAAAGCAAGCAATTGTCCGGTCGGAGGTGCGTGGGTTTGCCTGGGTTTGAATGGGTTTGCTACAGACAATTTTTTGAAAGTCTCCTGCGCCATGCTTTATGTTAGGGTAGACTGCATGTGAACAGTGTGAGAACATCAGTGTGTCTTTTGTGGGTACCCTTTTTGGTTGGTTTAAAGGGAACCACAAAGGTTGTTTTTCCAATCAGTTTGGGGGGTTCCGATTCCGATTCCTAGTTTCAGACAAGCCCAAATATGTTTTGCTGTGCCCAGAGCCCAGAGGGCCAAACTAGGGGTGGATCACTCTGATTTCGAGTCAGACACTCAGGGTGGTTTCCCTACCTCCCGCTCAAATGACTTGGTAGCATCATGGGGGCTAGTCAACTCACAATCAGAACAAAAAACAACCTACAAGTTCGCCAACTGGGTTCCAGCCAGCCCAGGTTGCTAGTCAACTCACAAGCAGTTTTGGCCAAAAGTCATGGGGCCAGCAACTCACAAGCCGACAACAACAAATGGCCGTGGGTCAACACCAATGGCACCATCTTTGGGTAGGTGCACCACCCATTTTAGTCTATTCTAGTTGGGATTGGGATGTTCACCAGCGGTACGATTTGGCTCTTGACCCACAGCCAAATCAAAAACCCACAACTTCAACCAGAAGTACCTGCCAGCTGGCTGGGTTCCATCCCCGAGCGCGGAAGAGCGCCAGGCCTTGGGGGATCTCTACGTGGTGTCCCACCGGCTCAAGGAGGTGGACCGAGGAGCGCCCCAACGCTGCGGCGTTTCATCGGCGAGTCTGGGGGGAGGGGGGGGTCTTTTTCAGATTGGTTTGAACTGGGTGGGCCCCCTGTATATAAAGCCAACCAAGCAGCAAGTTCCAACTATATTTTTTCCAGGGGGGGTCTTTTTCAACTTCTTTTTGGAGGGAGTGAGTCCCTTTAACACCTACCAAACAAGAAGTTCCAACTACTTTTCTCCATGCAAAAGCTCGAAGGGAATGCTTCACAAGGGTGATTCTTTCCTTCCCTGAGAACCGGCAAGCCAAGTAATTTGTCCCAATCACAGGAATCACAGGAATCAAGTTCTTAGTCCCCTTCTTTTTGGAATGAGCTTTGGCAGGGTACCCATGCCAAGTCTCAGGCGCTCGCTTGGTGCCCGGTGGGGACTTGGCTTTCGGCAGAACAAAAAAAGCGGAGTCCGTTTTGATGAGTTCACATGGTGGAAGTCAACATGCACAAAAGCATCATGTTCTAGGGGTACCTTCCCCATTCTTTCCAGGGATCCTTCTTTTCAGGAAGCCATCAAAAACCCAGAAGAAACAGCTAGTTGTTGAAAAGAACGATGGTTGAACAAATTGGGGAATCAACCCCTAGACATGTGGTGTGCCCAGTCTTCATTTTTCAATTAAAGGGTCAAGTTTCAGCTGCAAGCTGTGGGTTTTTGTTCGAGGGCCCTAGGCTGTGACATGGGCCAGTGTCACGCCACAAAGGCTCATTTGGACCCGACTATTGGCCGCCAGTAAGAAGCCAAGCTTCTATTTACTTAAGAATATGTCTCTTAAATTTCCCCTGTCGGTTGAACAGATAATCTATCATTACATGTTTTGATTTTTCAGGGGGCTCAAGCAAATGCAAGCACAGCGGAGAAGGGTTTGGCCTTCCGCGCGCGGCTCCGCAAGACACTGGGGTGCTGTTTTTTGAGAGTACCCCCTTTTAATTTTGGTGTTCAAGCTGCTTGGCAACTAGGGTATACGCCAGTTACCCCACCAATCATGGTTACAACCCACTTACCGGACAGCGGTTGAACACCCAAGTTTGCTCCCTTTTTTTTGGGGGGGGGAACCCCACTTTTGGTGTCTCAAAGGTTCCATATCCGAATGTCTAGTGCTACCTTCCCCATTCTTTCCAGGGATCCTTCTTTCTAGAAAACCTCCGGCAACCCATGGACACCGCCGGTTTTCGAAAAAAAACAATGGTTGGAAAGGATGGGGAATCTACCCTTAGAGAAAGGGTGAAACCCCCCAAGAGCCTCTGACCAACTTGGATCAGTTCCCATGCCCTTCAGTGGTATGGAACCCATTTTCGGCCCAACGCCTTGGCCCCGGCACCCCAGTGGTGTCTTTTGGCCTAAGGGTTGCCAATTGAAATCAACTAATGTCCAATGGGGATTAGTAAAGGGGAGTTCCCCCCCCCTCCCCAATTTTTGGTGAGGAGTGGGGCCCTGTCAAATCCACTACCCCTCACAGAGTGCCCCTTTTTACTCATAGGAAATCCCCCAAACCCGGTCTGGGGGCGTATCTTCCAAACGCCTCGAAGCAGCTTGCTCTAGGACCATGCTTACTTAGAACCCAGTCAACTTGGGTCAACACCTTGGAGGGGAAAAGTTGGGGGGGAGCAGATATCTTCCGATGTATGACTGTTGTATGAGTTTCTTGCTTGGAGATGTGATGCTTTTTCCAGTTGCATGTTACTGCTTTAACTTTTATGCCCTGCTTTGTTTGGGGCTCCCGCCCAATTCCTCCGCCAAAATCCTCCCAGAGCCCCAAATTGTTCGTGTGGCTGGGACCGCAAAGGGCGGTGCTTCGGGCAGCGGGAAGATGAAAATCACTTGACCACCGGGTCGGTGCAGAGGTAACTTCAAACATCGCCTTTTGGCGCAAGGATAAAGTACGTTAGGGGGCCTCTTTTGAACCTCATATGATGTTTCTGTGATGCTAGCAGGTCGGATTTGGGAGAGTTTGTCAAAATGGTGGACCCTTCAGTTGGCATTCAGAGGGAAACTAAACGGAAACCGGCCACCCTTGCCATTTTCGGGCGTTGACACAGCCTCCCTCCAATCATGGAAGCTGACAGAATGATTTGGGAAGGCAGTCCTCTTGCAGGGGCCCCCTGGCTTCCATGATTGTTAGGTGAGCAACAAGGAAACAGCCTGGGGTCTCCCGTAGAGCATTTCTCTTTTTGACCGGCCAGGGCATTTCTTCCCCGTGTTGCTGGATGCCTTCTACGATGGCGTGGGAATTCCCAGGGTTCTCGTGTTTTCTGTGCTTTTCTGAGGCAGCGGCGAAACACGTTGCTTTGCCGGTAGGCGTCTCCCGCGAGATATTCACGGGTTTTACCGGGGTATATTTGTTTTTTGTTTAATCCTGTAGGGGGCTTAGCCTGTGGCCTCCTCTGTCTTGGAAAAAAAAAACAGGGTGGACTAAATATGAAACTCAGTTGAACATAACATTTTGTGCGTACCGTAGATGCGGGCCATGGACGGAACAGTGAGGGCATCCGAAAATTATAAGTTGGGAGTCCCTCAAAGATGCAGCCAACACAAACCTCAATCGTCCAAAGCCGACCTTTTGACCTTTTGGTTTTCCACTTTGGTCCAGGTTGAGGCATGGCCCCAAAAGGTTAACCTTGTACTTCTAGGATTCTAGGTCCTTTGGATGGGTAAGGATGCCCTTTAAACAAAAAGAGCAAACAATTTGGGGCACGTCCCAATTGTGAATTTAAACGTCACAGCCAATCAGTTAGCCAATGCCCATTTCCTGGCGGAAATCTCAACGCCAGTTTGTTCCTGATTGAGTACCCCCTACTCCAAAATACCCGCTTCTTTTAGGGCAGCATGTGAACCCTCAACCAAAAAAGGAGGCATTTACTATGGAACATACCATCAACACCAGAGGGTAGTTGGTGCTGATTTGGTATATCGGCCTATAGCCGCCAGGTCGAAAACAGGGCGTGGAGTCCCCGTGACCTCTAGTCTTGCCAGTTTGCCGAAAGCAGATCGACCGGATCTGATCTGCATCTTTTGGCTTTCGGCTTGCTTCCTGCTTTCCTTGTCTTGGAGGGGGCTGTCCGTTGAAATCAACCAACAAGAGCAGGATGGCCTTCGTTTCTGGCTGAGGGTGTTGTTTTGAGGCTGGTACCAGTAAAGCCGGTGTGAATATGAAGCAATCTCAGCACAAGTGGCCTCTGAAATACAGTTCTCTTCTCAGCTCCACATGTTGCTGTCCGGCCCCATTACAGAGCAAGCCAAAGTCAAGAACATAGGTGTCCTTTTTGGTTGTTTTGCTTGAACAATAGATGGCCCTGGTTTACCTGGTGGTTTAATCATCTACCAGGGCCCTGGCTATTTCCCCTAAAAGGACACCTATGGTCAAGAAGTGCTGGGCGCTCAGCTAAGGCTATCCGCTCTTTAGATGAGTCACGGCGCGTTTTGGAAAGGCCATTTTGAATTCCATCTGTCCACTGCCACTTGAAATGGAGGTCTTTAATTGCCATGAAACCATGTTCCCCCCAAATATACCAACTGAACAGGCTGCCAAGAAAAGGGGCCCAGAACTTGTGAGTTACTGCTATCATCATGTCTGAAGTTGGTTTAAAGCACTCCGCAACCCCATTCTATTCATTTGGGCTCTTACTGTATTTTGTGGCAGATCTTTGGTGTGACCGAATAGCCCCTTAGACCTTTCGGAGATGCGTGCAGATCGCAAGGAGGACCCTAGACCTTGTGGAAATCAATGGCTTCTCCATTAAAACGAACCTACAAAAGGCAATTGACCTGAACCATCTTTACTTCAGGTCGGCTACACTGTGGAGAGCATGCTAGAGGCCATACCGGATTTCGGGGTGAGACCCGGGCACGGGGACAAAGGGGTGTTGTGTCCTTTTTGGTTCTCATCTAGAACCACAACAAAAACGGTACCCTCAAAACAAAGTTACCCAATAAGCCCTGAGTGTATCAGAAAACTGCTCCTGCCACCCCTCAAACACAACACCCTCCTAGTTTTGGTCTATGTCTTTCTCAAGGGACCCGGTGGGTTTGGGGGTGCCGTCCAAAAGGAGAGCGTGAGCCTAACTCGGAAAGAAGACCTCACTCAGGCAAGCATGACGTCACGGGAACGGGAGGGTTGTGCCAGGGTTGCTCGGAAGCTAATGATCAAATCACCGTCGTGATGTCCCACAGAGTGCGGTGTTAGATGCCCTAAATGAATACAAGGAGTCAGGAAACACTTACTTGGTGGATTGGATTGGTGGTTAATTTGAAGCCCTGGTTCTTGTAGATCATAAGATGGGGACCACCCCAAACCACACCTCCAAACCATCCAAATCACCAACCACGAAGGTGAAATGACCAAAGCGTTGGGAGGGGCATTGGTAAACCGGGCACTTTCGACGCCCCTTTTCCAGGGACCCAGCTTCGTCGAATGGAGCACGTCGGTCTATGCGCCATCCAGCAAAAAGCTTTGGGTCACAACATGAGGTTCAGCGACACAACTTCTTTTGTCTCTGGTCAAGTTGGGGTGCAAGGGTTGGGCCCAATGCCATTTGACCTTGATTTCGCACCTGGGCTTCTCATCTTTTTGAAGTTTCAACCAGGACCTCTACCCTGCGCGTTGCTCCAAGACTGGACCCTTGCGAAGTCTTCCCCTGACAACAAATGATGCGTAAAGATGGGAAATCACCCCCTGCGTATCAAAACAGGTGATCTTCTTTCGCCTTGTGGGAGAATAATGCGAAGCCCGTGTGGCTATGACTTTTAATAGAGAACCCTCAAAATGGTTGGTAGACGCAACTCCCTATTTTTCACCCATTCAATGAATGGTGTTTGGCCTTGGGGTTCCATGGAATTTGGTTATTTCACGCCTCTTTGGGACCAATTTGCCCCTTCAGGCTTTTGGTTAAACAAACATGGCAAAAGCTTGATCACAACCTAAAACATCAGGGGGGCCCTTGTCATGGACCCCTAAAAAAGGGCGCATCCCTGGATTCAGGCAAGGATAAGCCTTTAATACGGCCCTTTGTTGAGGGGTTCATAAGGGATAGCCCATGGCCCCCCCACCCCATAGCCCCCTTGGGCTCCATGACAATGGCTCCGGAGGGCAAGAACTGCCTCTGTCTCTCCACGGACTTCCCGGGCTTCTTCCAAGACTTGGCGCCCGTATCCAAGTGGGGGTGGGTCAAAAACAGGTTTTAAAATGACCTTTGGTAAATGGGACCAAAGACTAAAACCTGCTGTCTCCTGGTGGTTTAATTTTGACCCATGCCCAAATGGGTGTGGTTCAGGGCTCAGCCGGTTCCCATTGAAAGAAGGTCCCAGGGGACTCAATTTAGAGGATGAGCTACTCTGAAGTCAACAGTGGCGGTTAGATGAACCCAGCCATCGTTAAAACCCGCTGACAACCAAAAGTCCCAGGGAGTGTCTCGCTCTTTTCGGCGCGTCTCCCCTGGAGTCTCCACAGGAGTCATTACTCCAGTGATGCATTCGCCACGTTTTCCGGAGGAAACTGGTCCAGTGTGGAACTCCCCCCGCCAATCGATGGGCTCCAGGGACCCTCATTTGAGAAGATGCAGACGAGCCCAAGGCCGAAAAAAATACTTCGAAGGGGTACTTCAATACGAAAAGCCCCCACGATGGGTTGCCCTGGTAAATGGAACCCAGGAGTAAAACCTGCGGTCCATATCCTAGTGTGTAATTTTGACCCATACCCAAATAACAACACACATAATTCTCTTCTGGCTGTAATCCAATTCCTAGGCCAGGAGCCCTGCCATTTCTTGAGTTCCAATTATGTCAGCTCTGTAATTACTACAATTCAAGGCTCAAACTCGGCCCTTCACCCTGACCTTTGCGTTCCGAGGAAGCTGCGGCTGGTGGCCTTTGGAGCACTCTCAGGCGCTTTCAGGTTTGGGCGCAAATGGGAAGCCACCGGAAGCCACGGAAAGCCACGGAAAGCCGTTGTCAGTTTGTTTTTTTGGTTTAATGGGCGGTCTTTTGACGACTTTTAGGCACATGAAAGGTGCTCGAATCGCCCACATGTGTGGGCAGGGAACTTGTTGGTGCCAATTGTTCGTATCCCTCATATTGTGGTGGCCTATCCTGCATATGTTGGTTGGCATGTTTGGAAACACCCGGCTTGCATGATAAAGACATTGGTCATTTCATGGGTTAAAAGGAGTTTCTGTGAGGGGAGAGAGCTTGGGCTTGTGTTTTTCCCGGCTTGGCACCCTTTTCACTTGTTTCAAGGGAAACCGACAAGAATACAACCAAAAGGGAAGCAACACCTCCTGCCTATTAGATATGGCGAGCTCACCGATTCAGGGGTAAAATGAGCAAAAGCCATGATCCTTTGCTTGGAATCTGATTCATCCTTCAGGTTTTGTGGATTCGAAGATTTGCAGATAAACACAGCCGCCTTCGAGCTGTTCATGCAGACAAATTGTTCCTTTTGTCGGGGCATTTGTTCAACAAGACGCTTTCATCCCACAAGATTGACGGCCAATACAGATGTGTTTTGAAGTGGCCCTCTTGAACCCCAAGATGGATTGCTGTTCGTTGCACCAAAAGGAATATTTCCCGGGTGGGCATGAGGTATTTTGGGGGTCGCCTCCAAAAGTATGTTGTATTTTGGCCTCAAGATTTCCGGATCTTAACCCCACCCCAAGTGGAGTTGGAGCCATGTTCAGTCAAGTTAGGAGGTTTCCCAAGCTGCGGACCGTCTTTGGATGGTGTTCAAGGGAAGCCACGAGCAAACCCCATTTTGAGTGGTCCCACCCCACGCGAAGCGCACAGGCTTGGTGCTTTTGGACAAAGCTGGGGTGGTGCACAACGACATGAAGCCGGATAACCTCATTTGGACCGAGGCGTGGAATGGCGAAAGCAGCATGACTCTGGTGGGCCGAGTTGTTCAGCAGAATCTAGTTGTTTGTTGTTGTGTCTATATTTTCTCCTGGTGGGTTTGAAGGGAACATATCACTCTTGGGAACCTGCTTGATTTTTTCCCATGGGGCTTAAGCAAATTAAATGGATGTCATGGTGTTTGTGATGGGTTAGGTTTGAGGGTATCTTAGTTTGGAGTTTTTGGGTAGTTGAAAGGGTGAAGCCAAAGGCAAGCCACTGGGACTCCCACTGGCCGCTGACCTGAACCCATTGATCCAGTTGCAATCCCTGCTCAGTGCCACTGAGCACGCAACAAATTTGTTTTGTTGCTTAGTTTTTTTTTTTTTAATAAAAAAAATCATCTATCAATACTGGATCTGGTTTTGTGTTTGTTGTTCGTTTGTGTGTTTGTTTGTTTGCTTGTTTGCTTGCTTGATTGCTTGCTTCCTTGCTTGCTTGCTTGTTTGTTTGTGTGTGTGTGTGTGTTTGTTTGTTTTTGTGTAGAAAAAACACAAAAACCAAAAAGGCGGGACTGAAGCAAAAACGGCAGGTTGTTTCAGCGCGGCAACTGTGCCCTAGCATGGCCGTTGAAATGGGCACACGGGAAACCAAGGGCAGGTGTGGGGGTCCTGACACAAATCCAGCCTTGGCTGTTTGCTTGGATCTTTCAGCTTCAGCTTGTTGCTTGAAAATGCGATTTCTCCCCACTGGGCCTGAAAAACAGGTTGGTTGAAAATGTGTGTTTTCTAAAGATGATGATGATGATGATGATGAGGAGGAGGAGGAGGAGGAAAAGCCAGTGCTTTCATTTCCCTGCATTACTCACCAAAGACCACGGCCAGTTTCCTCCAGTTTTTGCGGCCGGAACTCGTGGGGAACTATTCGAATTCCTTGGGCTGCGCATGGGCAAGACTTTTGGTGTTGTCGCACTCCAAAAACTTAGTTTGCTACGTGTCAAAATACCGGGGACCCCTAAAATGGCGGTTTTGGTTTTGGTTCCCCAGACCGGAAAGGAAAAGGGTACCGGGCCTCAGCTGGAATCCCTAACTTCCCAGCTAATTAGTGAGCTTTGGTTACCTTCTTCCGAAGACCATCTTAGAACAACTTTGGGGCTTTTTGGCCAATCAAGGTCAAGAAAAAGTCTTTTTGGCCAATCAACTCGGGGAAAATGTTTTGAAAAGAAAAACCTGCTTGGCCAATCCACCTCAGGAAGTGAGATCGGGATTTCCGGGTTTTGGGAAGATGAGCGAAACGGCCTCGCCAGGGTGGCACTGGGCCGCGCGCCGGCGTCCAAGTGCGAGTTCAGTGGCACGATGTCGCAGATTGGCTCCAGCGGTTCCGCCAAAAGAGGCAGACTTTCTGGATTTCGCATACCACCAGAAAAATAATTGTTGGATTTTCTTCCACCATTGTTCCCCGTTCAGGAGCTCAATCAGGATCTAAATTGGGTCCTTGCCATTATCTCGGCGCCACCCTCTGTCCATCAGTGTAAGTGCCACATTTGCTCCCTTGCCAAGAGGAAAACAGTCTTCCGAAGGGGATCTGTGCACTTCCATGTTTGTTGTTAGGGTAGATGGCTCATATGATTTTGTTCATTTGTCCAGACCCTCTATGTGGCACCCAGTGGTGCTCGAGGCGATTGATCTTGAATTGTTGTTTTTTTCTAGAGTGGTATCGCCACAATCAAATAGGTACTCAATCTTGGCAGCCTCGGTGGTGGGGGTCAAGGCTTCTTCAATGGGAACCTCAGATTGACGAACCCCTGGTTGAGTAATAGGGGTGCCTCCATTTAGCGGGTGAACAGGGGTTCACCACTTTCGGAGGGGAACACCCCGTGGTAATAGGCTCCAAGTGGGCGACATTTCGCCAAGGTGCGCAGGCACAGGTTGGGGATACTTGAAAACGCGCATCAGCAAACCCATCCTATTAGTAAATAGTGTCGTGTCGCGTGTCGCCCACAAAAAGTGATCCGGATTCCCACTAGAAGGTTTGTTAGTCCGGGGTTAGCATTGCCCCTCGCCGGACTCCGCTCGGATCAAGTGAGGTGAAGATTGTGGACTTCGGCTGTGCTCGCCAGACGCCCAGTTTCGGGCGCCCTGAGCCTCAAAAATAGGCTTTCAAGAAGATTTGTTTGAGGTCCAAAACCTTTCAATGGAGGTCCAGACCTCAAAAAATACGCCTTTCTGATGCTTAGGGTGGTTTGGATTGGTGGTTGGGGGAGTTGAGCCCCCCATGTCCATTGAATCCAAACGGTGCTCGTTTTCGGGGTTTCACACCCTCAGGTCTAGAACTGGAACTGTGCTATTGGGGGTTTAAAACGGGCTCAGGAGCATTTTAGACCTGCCTTCAACAAATATTTGTTGGTGCCGTCATCTATTTGCAACCGAACCTGACCCTATGTTAATACGCTGCTTGGCTGCTCTTGGTCTGGATCTTTTGCCTTTAACTTTTTAGAACTTGTTAGTTGAATATATGTGCTTCTCACCTCGTCAGCCGTTAACCAAGAAGCAGCTAAACTTTTCGCACTGGGGCCTCAGAGCACACGGGGATCAAGTGCCTGGTGCATAGACATAGGAGGTTTTCCGAAAAGAAGGCCTAAAAACGGTTGGTTTCCAAACAGTCTATCAAAAGAAGGGTCTTAGAGATACAGCAGGAGTCCGTAGGTTAGTTTGCAACAACCCCGACCTGCTCAAGCTGTTGCAACAACCCCGAGGTTTAGACCAGCGAGAGGAGCGGGGGCGCAACTGGCGCTGCCGGCTGGTTAGATCTGGGACGGTTTCGTGGGCTAATCAACATAACCCAGAACAAAACCATTTGCAAAGGAAAGTCCTTTGGGCCTGGGGGATCCCTGTGGGTTCGTGAATTTGTGGAGTAGAAGTTTCGTGGAGAGGATCTCGCCAGGCAAGGGACTGTCGGGGATGCAGAGCTGCCACGAAGGACCGGTCCCTATAGGTTTCATGTGGGCCCCAACTAAGTTTGGGACAAAGCCAACTAATGTTCCGTGATTCAGGGTCCGAGGGGAATCCGAAGCCAAAATGGTCCCGCAAAAAGCAGTCAACCATGTTGGTCTAAATTGGGCGACCCCAAAGCGGGCTTCGCTTTTCCTTTGGTCTCGGTTGAAGCCAAGCCCCAACATGGGTACGCTCAAAAACAACCCTCCCAACGGCAATGCAAGTTGGAATTATCCCGACCATGCGGCAGATTTGATTTTTTCTCCTCATAATTGTATTTGCTGCAAGTTGGAATTACCCCGACCATGCGGCAGATTTGGTTTGTTTTGCCAGAAACTCACTCCCTGAGCTCCTGGACTTTGGTCACTTCTTGGAGTTGGACCATTCGAATGGCAAGTCATTTGGTGATTTTCCACGCATCCAGTGGATGCCTCCTTCAACTCTTTGTGGGGAAGGGGTTGAATCTGCGACCAAACACGGGGACGTGGCGAAACAAATATATGACCTAGTGGGCCGAGCAGTTTTTTTCCCTTTGGTTTCCACGAACCAAGCCTCCAACATGGAACAGCAATTGTGCGTGGCCAAAATGATACGCTTCGAGAAAACACAACGGAGGGCCATGTTTTTTTTTTTTTTTTTCAGGGTGGGTGTCTTTTCGGCTTTTTGGCTTTTGTGGCTTTTACGTGGGTTTTTGTGGCTTTTGTGGCTTTTCATTTCGCATTCTCTGCATTCACAGTTCCTCTCTGTTTTTTTTTGCATCCTCTGCATTGCCAGTTCCGCTGCCTTTTTGGCTTTGTGGCTTTTGGCGGCTTTCTGGCTTTGGCTCTTCGCATCCTTTCCCAGTTGGTTTTTGGCTTTGGCTTCCTGCATCCCCAGCATCGCAAGTTCCTCTCCGGTGCCCCCCGCCACCCCCTTTCGCTTAAAATGCACGCCTAATTGAATCATAACTTTTTCGATCATCATGCGACAGCTACTTTTTTGATTCTTTGCCCCTAATTTTTCGATCATCATGGGGTGCCGCCCCACCCCCAAAAAACGGTAAAAGTAGGGGGCCTGGGGGGTGGTCTGTTGAGGGTTGCCTGTTCTGGTTTTTATGTTCATCTCAAATCTGTGTTCCCCCTTATTCGTTTTTAAAAGAGGGTTTTTAGGGAGCTTATTTATCGTTTTCGTTAAGGTAATCATTTGGGTAAATTGTCGCCTTGTTCATTGTTGGGCTGGGGGCCGACATTTTTTTCATTTGAAAGAGTTAACCCTTTTAGTAGTTATCAAGTTCTGGGGTGTTGGTGGTGTATTTGTTTTGTTAGTATGTTTATCAATAATTTTCTTTTATAGGTTAAAAGTTCGCTATAATTATAACATATAAGATTTTACATGTTATAATTATGGTTTAGTTATGAATTACACAGGTTCATCAACCATTAGTTTAAACCTTATGTTTTGTACTCCTTCAAAATTCATTCTACTTCTTGCATCTTCCATACGACTGTCTATTGTTTGATGCGCCACTCTCATTACATCAGCTATATTATCTATGGTTATATTATCTACAGCATCATCACTACGAAAATAAAAACTAAAAGTACTAAACTTATTGTCTTCATAATAATTGAAATGATGAAACCTTACAAACATATTTACCTCAACTATTATAACTTCTCCATAACTGTTATCGGTTTCAATGCCATCTAACAAACAACCTAAGTTTTCATTTTCATTAAAAACTATATCTTCAATGCTTTTAATGCTTAAAGGTTTATTTCTTGAAATGTAATACTCAATTACGTGTCTCTTTATATCATCACCACCTACAGCAGTTCGACGCTTTGTCTTTCTTTTTGTTTCTGATCTGTTTATTTTATATTGTTGTTGTATTCTCTTTAATGTCTTAATATGATTATGTTTTATTTTCAAATACTCAGGTTCCCCTAATTTATATGAAATGATACCTTTTAATACATCAACAGGTAAGCTATCACAATTCTCAACCATAAAATTATTATCTGACATTTTACCCCCACTCATTTTTCTCTTAATATATAAGGTTTTTTCTCTTTAAGTAGTTTTGGCTAGGGGTTGCTGGTCGGCTGGTCTGGGTTTCAGGTTTAATTTAAATGTCTTAACCTTCTTTTTAGATTATAAAGCAATGTTTAATCATATTATAAGATAATAATATTAATAAACAAAAGTTAATTTGACCCGAATTCAATCTCACCAGCGATACAACCACTATAACAACTCATACTATACTCACAACAATAATGCTCGTATCCTTTTATTAATTGGTCTATGTAAATTTCAATTAATTCGCTAAGAATATGTCTCAAATAATAATTGTTATTTCTATATGACCACGAACTGTTTAGGTTTGGAAAGCTAAACCTACAACGTTTAAATTGTTTTAAAGCTTCAATGTCAATACATTTTTTTAAAATGATACAAATTTCATATTCATTATTCTTACAGTATGATTTTAAAGCTTGATAATACATTTTTCTATTTTTAAACCGTTCTTTAACTTCTTGTATATCAAATACTCGGTCAATGTGTTTTCTGTAATGTCTTATTTTTATACTATATTGGTTTTCTGCTAGTAGAGTAAAAACATTATTTTGCATTAGTTTAATAACTTGTAATTGAAGTTCTGCTTTTTCCAGTCCTTCTTCAGGAATGTCTTTATTTCTCATAAAATGTTCTTTTTCATCTCTCAAATACCAACAATCAAAACATGTTGGTTTAATATAACCACCTATAAGATTACAAACATCAACAGGTAAAATATTAGCTAGTGCCACGACAGACTTACATTTGTTATTTTTACAAGGACAATTATCATAATTAAACAGTGTCATTTTTTTTCTCTTACTATATTATATCCATTTTTCTTTAAGTAGTTTTTTTTTATTTTATGTTGAGGGGTGGGGGCTTATATTGAAAAATATTTTCTAACAATTTAATATAATGGCGAGATTAACAAAAGACCAAATAATCAGCAACATCTATTACGACTTAGACGAGGGTTTCGGAAGCACACAAGCGACACACAAGAAGGCAAAGGAAGAAGACCCAACAATAACATTAGACGATGTAAAGTCTTTCTTAAAGAAACAACCAAATAAACAAATCAAAAATTATAGAGGTACTAATTCCTATACCGCTCCATTCGCACGATATGAATATCAAATAGACATAATGCATATGTCACCTTTAGCAAAAGACAAGAACGTTCCACAGTATGCTTTAGTCGTGATTGACATCTTCAGTAAATTAGCTGATGTAATACCGATGGAGGAAAGAGACGGAGAGCACGTTTTGAAGGCGTTGAGAACAAGCTTTAAAAAGATGGGTTATCCGATGTCTGTGTATTCTGATGACGACGGAGCGTTTGCAACTAAAAATCAAGTTCAGGATTTCTTCAACAGTGAAGGAATAAACCACATCGTCACGAAGACCCACGCAAATGTGGCCGAGCGTTTTATTAGAACGATGAAAAACAAAATTCACGATAGAGTTAGGTTTAACAACATGAAATGGACCGATGCCCTAACGCAAGCATTGAAACAGTATAACAGCACATCTCACTCATCAACAAGGATGGCACCGTCTGAAGCACACAAGGACGACAATGAAATAAATGTAAAGGTCAATCTTAAACTACGAGAAAAAAACAAAAGAAAGTATCCCAGAATAGTGGAGAACGACAAGGTAAAAGTGTTCCAAAAGAAGAGGGGTAATTACACTGACAGAAAGGAGTATAACTCTAAATGGTCTAATAAAATATTCAATATTGATAAAATTGAATATGATATTATGGGCAATAAAACTTACAAAGTAGCAGGAATAAACAAACCGCTTTTGAGACACGAAATTTTGTTGGCTAATGATTAAACGTATTTCTTGGTGTCTTCTTTATACTTGACTTGATAGTAATCCAGACTTGATTGTTTAGGTTCTTTTATGATTTTTTCATTCAGTTTTTTAACATAAATGTTTCGTTTATTTTTGTATTCGCTACTGTCTCTATCTACTTCTTTTGCTTGGTAACTGTTATTGTTATTATATGTAGGTTTAATATTCATGCTCTTTAAGCTGTTCAGTATGTTTTCATTTTGCTCCAACACTTTTTCTAATCTTGGAAACAACAACTCTAAACTACTGTCAATGTTCGCTAAATGTTCCTCCATATATACTAAATTATAAAACTAAACTTTTAAAACTAAATGTTGCAATTATGCTAAATCTACTCTTTAAATACTAACTTATGTCCCTATTAAAACTAGCATGAATCAAATGTTCGTTAGTTTCTACTACCATATCACCACCAGTCTTTTTCTTAATATTCAAATCTTTATCCGATTTTTTATAAGAAAACATACATGGAACACAACTAACTTTAACACCATCTTTTTTATCTACCGTCAATTCATTCTTAAAATTCATAACATGGTTACATTTATCACATGTTATAGATTTACTTTCACCCATTGATTTAATACTTTCCGTTGTTTCTTTTCGTGTTTCAGTATCAGGCGTTGGTCTTTCTTTGCTTTTACTCTTTTTCTTTCTTCCCATCTATATTAATATTTATATTTTTAATATATCGTATCACAAACTTAATTAATTCTAAAACAAAATAGCATACTTTCTTAAATCTATTATCGGTTAGTATTACTTGTTCTATATTTTCTACTTTATCTATTAAATCAATATAATCCGAATAACTTCTATTCATATAAAATAATAAATATAGAATATTTTCTAAATAACTTTAATATTATTTTATTATGTCTGATGTTCCAATAATAAAACCAATAAATATAACTGATTACGATTTCAAACAATCTAAATATGATCATGTGCCAAAACTACCTTTTCGCTCAATTGTTGTTGCTTCATCAACGGGTGGCAAAACAGTTTTAATTCAAAACCTTATCCTAAATGTTTATAGGGACTGCTTCGCCCGTATATTCATTTTTAGCCCGTCGGTTCATAATGACCCTACCTTCGTTGAAGTCAAGAAATATCAAAAAGATAATATGAAGGTTGATGATGAAAAAGAAAAGTTATATTATGACACCTACCAACCTGAAGAACTGGAAGAAATAATTAACACACAAAGAAAGATAATTCATTATATGAAAGAACAGAAGATGAAGAAACTACATTCAATTTTAATCATAGTTGATGATTTTGCAGACGACCCTAAATTTGTTAGATATAGTAAGTTACTTCATGGACTGGCAACGAGAGGCAGGCACGACGCCATTAGTTTTTGTTTAAGCGTTCAAAAATACCGTGTCCTAGCACCAATCATTAGGTTGAATTCTAGTTCGTTGTATATCTTCAAGTTAAAGAATGTATCAGAGTTAATGTCATTCATTGAGGAAAACTCCGCCATCGTTGATAAAGAGCAACTGTTAAATATGTATCATAAAGCGGTAGATGATAAGCCCTACTCCTTCTTTTATGTTAATATGAATTCCAAAGATGTTAATAATATGTTTTATGTTAGATTTGAGAAAGCTTTTAAAATAAAATAAATCTATTATATATTATAGAATGTTAAAAATGTTTCAAGAAAGAATATATGAAGAACCAGTAAGGTTTTTCGGCAGCGATATACCAAAACAGATTCAGGAATACCGAAAGCAAAGACTACAACAATTAGTAGAGTGTGAATGTGGTGAAACTGAAGGATGCTACTAACCATATTGAAAGTGATTGTCATATTACTTTTAAGGAAGAAGAAAGAATGAGGAAAGAATTAGAAGAACATATTCGTATAGAAAATGATACTGATAGTGATAGTGATAATTATAGTGATGGTGGTTCAACAAGAGTGCCAGATGATTAAAAAATAACTAAATATGTTAGATTTGAAAAAGCATTTAAAATAAAATCAATATTCAAATATATTATGATATTTTATGATTTACCAATAGAAATTAAAAACCTTGTATTATCTTATAATTTAGGTGATGTTAGATTATTAAAAATAAAAAATAATAATATTATTAAAAATTATATTAATAAATTTAAACCAGTGTATAAGTCTTACAAATTAAAGAATTCACAGTATTTTGAAATTGATAATATCATTATGAAAAATATTATCAAAAACGGCATATCATATATTTTTAACTTAAGTGAGTTAGATAAATTACATCAAAAACATAAACCATTAAAATTATTAATTGAATATGATATATTTGTTACATCTACCTCATTTACTTGTTTGAATCATGTTCGTAATCGTACTTTAACATCAAATAATTTATTTGATATTTATTATTTTCTTAATAAAGACCTTTATGAAACTAATTTAGTGTATAGGGACAATGTGGCTAATTTTATTTCATTACAAGTGAAAAAAATAACTATTAAAGTCATCAATGATGAAAGACAAAGTTTTATTAGTAAATTTTATTCATATTTTTTTAATTAATAATGTTAATAACGTTTAATATTATTAATTCAGAACAAACTATAACTACACAAATTCAACGCTGGTAATTTATATATTAATTTGTCACATTTTACTTTCTCCAGTTTTTCTAATCTTTCACTCATTTGCTTAATTGCTTTCAACTGTAACTTGTCAATATTACTTAAATCTAATTGTTCTACATCAATATCATTGATTTTGTCAATACTTGAAGTTTCAACATTACTATTTGAATTACCCATTATATATTATTATTTAGATTTTTTTTTCAATTCCTTAATTTCTTTTTCTAATTTTTCAACTTTATCTATTACTTTCAGTAAAGCTTTATGTAATAATATTGGTACTTTTGTATATTCAATGCCTAAATATTCGCGACTGCTATGAACTACATTACTAATTTCTTTTGGAACTGCTTTTAATAAATCATCAGCAATATAACCTATGTGGATTGCATCCTTATCGTCTCTATCTTTTCTTTTGAATTTTTTAGGTTTGAATTTCTTAATCATACTAATACAATTACTTTTAAGTAAATCTACATCATATTTTAATCTTGCATCAGAATTATCTATTAGACTTCCATTTATAGTTACAGTTCCAGCAGTAATATCAATAGCATCACCTGAAGCATCCTGAATATCATTAACAAATAATGTTTTTGTATTAACAACTGTCACATTTTCGTTAAAAGTTGATGGAGCATTATTTGTAAAACTGTTAGTATTTATTGCCGTTCCAAATGTCTTATCAATAGATAATAAAACCGACGGCGTACTTGAACTATCTGAAACTCTAAAAGCTGTGTTTGATGTTCTGAATATAACATCAATTGTAGATAAATTAGTTCCATCATAATAAGTTGATATTTCCGATGTTCCCATTTTAATATCAGTTCCAGTAGTCATTGAAATATTATTCAAAAATGAAACCGTTGTTAAATCGAATGATTGAATTGTATTAGTTGCTAAATATGCATTTTGAACTGCTAAATTAGTATCAACGGTTATTAATGTTCCTCCGTTAGATGCTAAGTGATTGCTTCTTAATGCTCCATTAGTTTTAATATAAACATCGTCAGCAAATAAATTACCCATAAAATCAGCAGTAGCAGTATTAAAAGTCCATCCGGTAGTAATATTAACTACTCCAACTATGTTAGATTGAACGGCGGGGTCTCCACAGATAAACCTAGTTGAAGAATTAGCATCACTATTCCTCATATCAAAAGATGAAAAAGAACTAACATATCTATATAATTCACAATTTGTATCAATTGTTAATTTACAATCAGTAGCAATATTAACATTATCACAATTATTATCGGCATTCGTATAAATATTACCTAACACATCAATAGGTTTATTAAAAACAGTTTTATTCACTAATCCATCACACATCATATATTGATTACTGGCATTTGAAATATCACCAATACTAATAGCAACAAAATCATCATGAGACATATATAAGCCTTCAATAGAACTGGGAGTATATCTTCGTATTGAACCATTATTATTAAAATTCAAATATGAACCATTGTTAAGATTTACTGCCTTGTCAGTTCCTATAAAATCAACAGCATCAGTAAATCTCGATTTTCCAGCACAGTTTAAAACATAACCATTAACTCCAACAGCACCTAAACCAAATCTATCTTTTACCCAAACACGTCCAACATTAGCGTCTCCGATTTGCGTTTCCCATTGACCACCACTTGAACTCATCCACGTTCTACCATCTCTATTAATATTAAATTCACGATTGAACATTTGAAAAGTCATTTGCAATCCAACATTAGGCGACGATGCAGTGCTAAACTTATTACATATTATAGAACCAGTAGTCAACATATTTAAGTTACTGTGTAAAGTTGTATTATCACTAAAATTAATAGCACCTGCTACTGATTGAGCGTTAGTATCTATTTTATCTAACTTTTGTCCTAATGATGTATCCTGTGAATTATTACTAGTAATTATTGAATTAATTGTATTTGTATTTCCTGTTATTAATCCAGTTAATCCATCTGATTGTAAAACATAACGAGCATCAGAACCAGTTTTATCTAAAATAGACGAACACGAAAATAAACCAGATACTTGTAAATTAGATAATATTGTAGTATTATGATTTAATATTATTTTATCATTTTGAAAAGTTGAAGAATTATTAATTTCTACATCTCCAAAACCTCTTTGATTCAAAAACATAGTTGCTCCACTTAAATTTCCATAAACATAACTATCAAAATAATTATTATACATTTCAAAGAAATTATTATAATTTCCAAATTCTGCTATTTTGAAAGTTGCAGTAGTTGTTATATTATGTATTAATGTATTATTTAATATTGATGTATTTAACTTATTTGATAATAAATTATTAGTTGTTATTTTATTATAATAATCTGCTTCATTAAGTGAACCTCCATTCTGTAAATCTGATATTGCTGAAATATGTGAATTTACTGTACTATTTAATCCTGTTATTAAATTAGAATTAGAACTAATTTTATTAAAATTAGTTGTTATAGTAGAATTCAAATTATTTATTAAATGTGTATTAGATGAAATATTATTAATATTTGTATTAATTAAGTTAGAATTAGAACTAATATTATTAAAATTAGTTGTCATAGTAGAATTTAAATTACTTATTAAATTTGTATTTGATGAAATATTATTAAAATTTGTATTTGAAGTTATTGTCAGATTACCTATTAAAAATGTATTTGAACTAATATTATTTGATAATACATTAACTTCTGTTTTGTTATATGATTGAGTTATATCATAAAAATTAGCGTCAATCTGTGCTTTTGTGTAAGTATCTACTTGGTCTGCTTTATTGTTGAGTAAATCAATTATATCTGATTGATTAGCGTATATGTTTCTAATGTTTGTTACCCCGCTTGTAGAATTGATTTCACTAATTGTGTGCGCTACAACATTCTCAAAGTTTGTTAAATTTATTGAAGGCATAATCGATATAATTAATTGTAGAAATTAATTATATTAATTATTATTGTTAATGTAATCTTGATGTTTTTTACATTTTAGATGTTCCGCTTTATGACAATTTGTATATTTACCACCACACGGACATTCAATTTTAGTTGATTTCCAGGCTTTATCTCTTTCATAGATTTTATCTTTATCTTTTGCTTTCTGTGCTCTGTTTTGCTCTCGCAGTTTCTCTCGGTTCTTTTCAGCCCATTCCCTCCTACATTCTAAAAAGTGGTCGTGGTGTTTTTCTCTGTATTCTCTTCTTTGTTCTGCTATTTCAGTTGGCGTTCTTTGTTCAACTCGTTTATTGATTGTTGCAAGTTCTCTTATCAGCTCTCCTTCTCTTTTGTTGAGATGTTCTTTATTTTTACACGGGTAATCTTCCACGAGTTCTATGTAAAAATGTTCTATACCTATTTCATTCATTTTTCTTGTCAATGGCATTTTGTCAGGATACATTTTTGCATCGCTTCTATGTTGAACCATTCGCCTTGACAAACTCACAACCGTAGAACCTATATATACTTCATCCGTGATGTCATTTTTAACAGCGTATATTTTACCATTTTGATATATGTTCTCCATTATATAACATAAAGCGGGATGTCTTTAAACCTATGTTTACTTATTTTTAATCGAGTATCTGAACTCCGGCATCGCGTATGGATAATATTTGTTCTGATACTAATGTTATATATATTGTATCTGGCATATTTGCTGTTACCATACTTCCAATAGGTTTCACACGAATTAAAAGTTGTTGCCCTGCTTTTGTGTTAATTCCAGTATATGAACTATCGGGAACCTTTTCGAAATCCATAGCAAAGATAAACTTATCAACACGATAAGCAGAATATTCAATCGATAAATGGTGTTGATGGAACAATGGTAAATTTAATGCTTTTCGTAAATAATAGAATGCTTGTGTTAATGAACGACATGGATACTCAGGATATAGTTTTGAACCTAATTGAAGTTGAAATTCTAAATCAAGGTCGGAATTGTAGTATCCACTTTCTTGATAATTCAAATAATACATAGGATGATAGAAATTGTTGTATTCTTTCATAACGTGAGTATCGCCTACTGCGCTTTTACTGAAAGAGATGAACGCGGCAGCGAGTTTTGACACTGAACGAACAACAGTAGTGTTAATTGACGACGAACCATCGGGAACTTGATTAGATTGACAAATATAAGTATTATAAGTAATAGGTAATTCTTTCCCATCAAGTAGGTGTGCAACATATTTATTATGAAGGTCGTTGTCCAAGCTTACCAAATCAGTTTGAAGGAATGCGTTACTAATTGAGAACTGCTCATTTGTATGAAGGCTTGTGTCTGTGTTGCCACTCGCTGGAAACCTCGACCCACCCGCTGTAACAACACAATCGGTGAAATTTGAAACTAATTCAAGTTCTAAAACAAGAGGACACGCTTTTAACGGGATATACTTAAATTGATTGAATAAACCAAGCATCGGTTTAAATCCCACAACCATTTTTCTTCTAAAGCCTGGAATTGTGTAAGCGTCATATGCAGGACCAATATGACCCGATGCAGGAACTGCACGACGTGTGTTTAAATCATCATCATATCTATAACCAAAACTCTGGGCGTCTTCATTGTCTCTTGCTCCTTTTGACATCAAGCAACTCATCATGTGATGATTTCGGTTGTAATAATCAATGTCTTCAACAAGTTGATTACCAGCAATTAGTCTTGCTCTTCTAAAAAAGGAATAAGCAGGAGACAGAGGACGTAAGCGTTTATTGTCTGACGGGTCAGTGTTTTCAACGGTGAAATAAACCATTACACTCTGCGGGTCAAGCCAAGTATTATCTTCAGCATTTAAAGCTATTTTCAACACACGTTGACCAGATGAAGGGGTGTAGATATTACTTCCAGAAGGGAAAAACGAGACTGAACGACGGTCGTTGATTAACTTCCACATTGGCATTTTACATATGTTCGTTTATTATCTCTATATAAATCCATTAATCTTTGTTCAATTGTTAATGGTGTATGTGTTGTTTCAATTTCTGTCAAGTTTTCATTTAACTGATTATTCATATATAATATTATATAGTTATATATTTAAGTACTTATTTAACTATATTATCTCCGTTACCGGGTCAACACTTCTTGAAACATCTTTGCCTTGGTCTCCGTATCCAGTTATGTAATCATGGTTAGTATATGGATTTAATGAACCAGTATAAACAGTTATAGCACCACGGTCAGCAATACTGACAGGGTCTAAGATACTTCTAAAATTAATGTAATCATCGGTAATTTTAGACCTTCGTGATATAAACGGCGCTCCATAAGTGGTTAAAGTTAATTCTCTTTCAGGGTAATCTTTTGTTATCTGTGCCCCTACACTTGAACCGAGACTATGTGTTATAAGATGTTTAACTTCATTGTTTTCATCCAATGCTGTTGATGTGTCTTTATATCGTTGTGAATATTTAGTCATTTTAAAGGGAAGTCCTACATCTGCCAGAATGTCATTAACAGCACCTCCAAACGTTCCTTTTCCAAATGTTCCGCTTACATACATTTTATCACCATCAATATAAAAACCTTTACCATTTCCATAGGCTCTACTCAATCCTTGTGCATCAGTTAAATTAGAATTAGGATAATAACTATTTAATATTTTGTCAGTTTGTTTCATAACATTAGTTATTTTAGTTGTTTTCTTATAAGGTTGATAATGTTTAATTTTCCCATGCTTCATTTCATAAATTAACTTTTTATTATTAATCATATATTTAAAGTTATAAATTAATTTCTCAATTAATTAATAATGCTCACGTACAGTTTTTAAAAATATATAACAAATGTTATATTTTTTAAAAAACTCTAGGTTAATATTTATTAATTTTAATTAGAAAATCTTTTCTAATTAAAGTTAATAAATGTTAACGTACAAAAAAGTTTATATTGACAGCGCTCATAGAATTAGTGGTTCATCATCGAATTTCAAAGTTGAATTGCCGGAAACATTACAAACAGACAACGGAGTTCATTGCTACATTTACGAAGTAACATTACCTAACTCGTGGTATTCGATTCAGTCAGGATTAAATACTATATTATACTTTTATTCTTCTCCACTAGTTCCAGATGAAGATAACACAAATGTCCATTATTTAGCGTTACAATTGGACGAAGGAGTATATACTGGCACAGAACTAGCGACAGAATTAAGGTCAAAAATACTTGGTGTTGTAGATAATGCTAATTTCTCAAATACTTATGAAGTTACTTACAGTGTGAAAACTAATAAAATAACAATTTATTCAAACTATGCCGATAGAAAGTTCGCTGTGTTAACTGATGAACAAATGAAACTAACATATGCAGATTACATATGGAATGGAACTTTTAATGCTAATAACTTGCAATCTGTTAATGAAGTTTTAGGAAATTATCAAGTTGCAGTTTATCAATATAATAATCCTTATGTTTCTAGTTTCGTTAATCTTCAACCCATTAGAAATATTTATATTCATTCTTCTCAATTGTCTAATTATAATCAAGTAAATTTAAGAACCGGTGATAGCACAGTTGTTAAGAAAGTACCAGTCACAGCACCACACGCGGGAATTGTCTTTGATTCGGAATTAAACCCTCTGGATTACTTGGATGTATCAAATAGAAGCTTTAAACAATTAGATTTTTGGATTAGTAATTCATTAGGAAATGAAATTAATTTAAATGGGGTAAATGTATCCCTGTCATTATTGTTTGTGAAAAGCGATATTATTTAAATATATTCTTTAATTTTTCCATATAGAAAATATATAGAATATATTATATGTCAAGTATTGAGGTAGTAGATGTTAGTAATGAAACTAAAACAGAAGAAGCACCTGTTAATAATGAAGTCGTTGAACAAAATGAAACAGTTAATGAAGAACCAACGCCAGAAGAAGTTAAACCTGAAGAAGTCATTCCTGAACCAAAAGCGAAAGCAAAAGCATTACCAAGAACTAAAAAAGAAGTTGAATTAGTAGAATGTGAACAATGCTCTAAAAAGATGACATTGAAAAGTTTGAGACACTCACATCCTAAAAATTGTAAAGGGGCAAAAACCGAGATGCTCCCAGTCAATCCACAAAAGAATATTAGAAAGATAAAACCAGAAGTAAAAGAAGAAATTAAGAATGAGATTAAACAAGAAGTGATTAAAGAAACTATTAAGAAACCCACGGCAACAGAACTATTAAGCCAACATTATGAAGAACTTAAACAAAAGAAAAAACAAGATAAACAAGAAAAAATAAACAAATTATCTTCATCAATGTTTTAAATAATAATCTAATTATATTATATATTAATCATGCTTATGAGAAGTCATAGAAATGTAGAATTTAAAAGGGCGCCACAAGTAGAACGTCATTATAATGTTTCAGATTTATGGGGTGTTGCTTCAAGAATGAATTATTTTAAACAGTTGAAGGAAACGCTGGAAGCGAGACAATCACAGGGAGCATTAATAAAATATAGAAATGATTTAGCTGAAAGCAACAGAACCGAAAGTTACAGAAAGGAATTAGACAGAATAAGAAACATATTAGACAACACACGGTCACCAGACGGAATACAAACGAAGGAACAACTAACTGTAAGAAAGAAGCATTTAGAAGAAATGATTAAGAATATCTCTGATTAATTTATTTTTCTAAATAATTAATATACTATGATTAAATCAATTAATAGATTGAATACAGTAGGACCGGTAAAAGTAGGGTCATTGAAATCACAATTACATTTGAGACCTTCTTATGATGAATTGTTAAAAGAAACGTTGGTAGGAGATGAGAACCGTCCATCAATTGAAAATGTGATAGACAGAAAAGCGACAAGATACAGATTAAACCAATACGGTAGTCAGTTTGATAATAAGGACGTCTTAGACATTCAAAAGAAACAAGAACTAGACCGGAGAGGAGAAGTTATGAAAGGAGCAATGTCGGACGATGGTAGTGTAAGAGCTAAACTTAATGATGAATTGAAACTTGCTGACACACTGAAACAACACCAGTCTTTCATTCAAGAAGGATTGGCGGAAACAAACAAACAGAAAGAAGAACTTGCTGAACGAATGAGACGTTGGAGAGAACAACACGAAGAAATGGCAAGTGCTGTATCAAAGAGTTCATATCCTGCCGGTGTAGAAGTTCATTCAATGGTGTCCGCTGATGAAATGCCAGAATTAGAACCATTAGAGGAAGGCGAAGAAGAAGATGAACGAGAAGACGACCCAGTTGTTGAAGTAGAATCAAAAGCAGAAGACGCTTATGGTTACAACGAGTTTAAGAAAAGAGCGTCTGAACTAACACCCGCTTATCTTGCAAGCAGACCAGAAGAGATGAAAACAGTCATGGACAAACTGAAAGGATTTAGAAAGATTAAAGACAGTGTTCATGAAGAATTCACTGAGTTATATAATGCTTTAATTAATAGCGATGGTGATTTTATCAAGAAGGAACACAGATTGAAATTAGTAAGGTTTTACAATGATAAAGTGTATTACTCAGTTTTCCACCCACGACCTAAGGAAAAAGAAGATAGTCCAACCGTGATGGATGGTTCAGTTAAAGAAATACCTGCGGAAGTTTAATAAAATATATAATATTTAATATGACTAATAAATATTATGGATTACGCCGACGCCCTACTTTTGAAGAAATGCTAAAGGAAGCGATGACGCACAGATTAAAAATTGAAATCATCCCCGAAAGACAGGTAATTGACTTGTCAATCAACAATATAGATTTTGACGATTTTGACCTTTCAAAATACGATAGGAGACTACGGTTGAATGCTAGGGTTCAAACTGATGAACAAGTTCTTCAACACGAATTGTTCCCTGATATGTTTGATGAAGTAGCGCCAACATCACAGTTTTATGAAAACAACGAGGCAGACGCACAAACAACACGATATATAGCAAAAGATTTTGCTGATGAAATTTATAGTAATGCAATTTCAGGACCAAAAGATGAACCAAAAGATGAACCAAAAGATGAACCAAAAGATGAAAAGCAGGAAGATTTACAAAGTCTTCATTTAACATCATCATCGTCATCAGCATCAACCGAAAAAGATAAGAAAGAGGAAAGCCGAGAAATAAAATCGTTAAGAAACATATTTTTAGGTGGAGAAGACAAGAGCGTATTTGAACTATTCAAACGTGACAAGAAGACATCCACACCATCAGAACAATCAAGGGAACAGGAAGAAGAACAACCGAGGGCATCATTCTGGTCAAGACGACAGGTAGAAGCAAGAAGCAGAAGCCACTCACCAGAAGAAAGAGCAAGAGGTAATCAAATGAACAGAAGACAATTAGAAACAAGAAGCAGGAGCAACTCACCCCAAGAAATAGCTAGAGGTAGTGAATGGACGAGGGAACAAATGGAAACAAGAAGCAGGAGTAGAAGCCCAGAAAGCACAAATACAAAAAGTAGCCGAGGCAAGAAGAAAAAATAAAAACTACTTAAAGACAAAACGCCCTAATATAGTAAAATGACAGGAATTTTTATTAACGGTAATAGTAAACAGAGAATAACGAATGATGAATTTGATATGATGGTTGAACTGATGAAAGCAGAAAACGACTTAGTCTTACAGATGATAAGCGAACAGAACCAGACTTCGAGCGATGGACAGTGAGCAACCCGTGAGATGGAGGGACGACCAGAAGAACTACCACCAGAATTACTACAACAAAAACCTAAAACAGTCTTACACTTGTGAGGACTGCGGAAGGACGATATCAAGCAAATCAAATTTATCTAAACACAAGAAATCTAAAATTTGTTCGCAAGCTTCGCGACAATGCGCATTATGAAAAAATAATAATCATTCATCTTATTAAAAACACTTAATGAGATTAATGCGTTCATTCTCAACCCGAAACCCATTTTCTCCAACAGTCAACCCCAGCCCGAAAAACTACTTAAAGAGAAAATACCTTATATTATATAGAGTATAGTATTATGGTTACCATGTCAGAAAATAAAATCATAGATTTCATTTTAAACAGCCAACAAGGCGAACTAATACAAAAAGAAGGGAGGCAAACACAAAAACTCAAAATAGGTGATAAGACCTACAGATATGATAAGAACAAACCAGTTTCAAACGTATTGAACACGAAACTAAAGGAAGTGGCAAGGAGTGACGGATATAGAAAGCATGGCCTTTTAATGAAAGGTGCTAATTATCTAAAACTAACGAGAGGCAGACCCTTACAGGATTATGTCAAGCGATTCAAGTCCAAAATCACAGACGAGCAACAAGCGTTCAAGGGATACGCCAACACCTACTCGGTAAGTGATATAAGATTAAAGGGGTTGAAAGGTTTATCCTACTTAAAATACCAGAAGCAACGACTGGCCGAATTCCTGAACAGAAACCCGAACATGAAAATAATCGTGGAAACTGATTTATCATTCAAAAATCCCGACAATGAACTTATTCAAAGGAGGTTAAGAAGCAGAAGATACAATATTCATAATCCCGATGAGTTGAACAACGTCTTAAACAACATTGGTCATGACATTGAGACACAAATTGAAGTAGTCGAAGACGTTCAGTCGAGTTTGGTTCTTGTCAAGTTGAAAAGTTAGTCATCAGTTATGATAGGTACAATCCTACCCGTGGTTCATCCTTTATTGCATTGCCCGACTGGGTGGCAAACAAAAAGGCTTGTATTAATATTAAAAATGAGGACGACTTATGTTTTAAATATTCCGTTCAATGTGGATTTTATGAGATATACAAAAAAGACCATCCCTGCGACATGTATCATTATAAGAAATATGTTAACGATAGTTTCATCAAGTGGGATAATGTTAACTTTCCAGTAGGTAATGATGAGATTGAACTATTTGAAGAACAGAACAAACACATATCGGTCAATGTTTATTACATAAACCCCGATACGAATAGTAAAACTATTTTATTATACAAAAGAAGCAACAACCCACAAGCACAACACAAAATCGATTTGATTAAATTGACTGATGATGTTAAATCCCATTACGCTTATATCAAAAATTATGATAAGTTAATGAGTAGTCAGACTAACAAGATGAAGGCGAAGAAGTATCACTGTAGAACCTGCTCACATGGTTTCAAGACCGAAGAACTTTTAAAGAAACACGAAGAACAGGGATGTCTAGCAGTTGAGGGTCAAAAAATAGAAATGCCAGAAGCAGGTGAAACAATAGCATTCAAAAACCATTTCAAGAAACTTAAAGCTCCATTCGTAATCTATGCCGACTTTGAATGTTTAACTGTGCCTATTGATGTTAAAAGCAAATCGGCAAAAGCTAAAACTACATCATATCAAAATCATCGTCCGTGTGGTTTTATGATTAATGTAGTCAATGCTATAACCGGAAGTAGTGAGCCTTACTTATACAGAGGTGAAGATTGTATGGATAAGTTTGTTGAAAAAATCAATGAAGTCAGAGAAGATATTATTAGTAGGATGAAGGAAGTAAAAGAGATAATCATGACTGAAAAGGACAAGGAAGATTTTGAAAATGCTACTACTTGCTTTATCTGTGGAAATGATTTTAAACCTGAGGACAAGAAGGTTCGAGACCATTGTCACTTTACTGGAGCTTACAGAGGATGCGCCCACGATGATTGTAATCTTGGTTTTAGTATGAGATATTATAAAATCCCTGTGTTTCTTCATAACCTTAAAAACTATGATGCCCACTTAATCATCAACAAAGCTCACGAACTGAACAAAAATTCTAAAATCGAATGTATCGCTCAGAACAGCGAAAAGTTTATAACCTTTGGTTTTAAAAATCTTTGTTTCAAGGACAGTTTCAGTTTCTTATCGTCTTCGTTGGATAAGTTGGTGAAGTTGAGTAAATATGAGGATGATAAAAAGCGTGAGAACTGGAAGAACAATTTCAGATACAGCGTTAGAAACCCGTATGTTAAAACCGATGAAGATTTGGATTTATTGACCGACAAAGGTATTTATCCCTATGACTACTTTGATGATTTTGAAAGATTTAAGGAAAGGGCTTTACCACCGAAAGAAGCGTTTTACAGTAAATTGAGTGAAGAACATGTAAGTGATAAAGATTATGAAAGGGCACTGAAAGTATGGAAGCACTTCGGGATTAGAACACTCGGGCAGTATCACGACTTGTATTTAAGAACTGATGTTTTACTACTGACCGATGTATTTGAAAACTTTAGAGACTTGTGTATGGAATACTACGGTTTAGACCCCGCTCATTATTATACGTTGCCAAATTTCGCATGGGACGCGATGCTTCTAAAAACTGGTGTTGAAATAGAACAATTGCATGACCAAGAAATGTTTGAGATGGTTGAAAAGGGAATGAGAGGTGGTATGTGTCAGGTAAGTCATAAATTAGCAGTGGCAAATAATAAGTATATGGGGGAAGCATATGATGAGAACAAGCCATCAAATTATATTAGTTACTTGGATGCTAATAACTTGTATGGTTTGGCAATGTCCCAGAAGTTACCGCTAAAAAATATCAAGTGGGCAAAGAAAACTCCCATTGTTGAAAAATGGAATGAAAACGATGAGTTCGGTTATATTATGGAAGTTGATTTGGAATATCCCGAAACATTGCACGACTTCCACTCCGACTATCCACTAGCGCCTGAAATAATGAATGTAAATGTGAATATGCTTTCCGACTATCAAAAGCAAGTCTTCAAAATATATTATGATGGTAAAAGTCCCAAGGACGAGAAAACAAGTAAGTTAATATTAAATCTAAAGGATAAAGAAAAATATGTGGTTCATATTAAGACTTTACAGTATTATTTGAAAATGGGAATGAAAATGGGTAAAGTCCATAGGATAATAAAGTTTCAACAGAGGGCTTGGTTGAAACCGTGGATTGACTTCAACACTGGTAAAAGGAAAGAAGCCAAAAGCGATTTTGAGAAAGAACTCTATAAGCTGATGAATAATTCTGTATATGGTAAAACTATGGAAGACAAGCGAAATCATATGGATTTTGAGTTAGTTGATAATGAAGTTAGATATGAAAAATGTGTTAATAATCCAACATTCAAAAACAGATTTATTATTAATGAAAATCTCGTAGGAGTTGAAAAAACTAAAGCGAAGCTGAAATTGGATAAGCCGATTTTCCTGGGAATGAGCATTTTAGATTTAAGCAAATTACATATGTATCAGTTTTACTATGATGTCCTTAAGAAAAAATACAATGAAAACATAAAACTGGTTTATACTGATACTGACAGTTATGTAATTCAAACAATGACTGATGATGTCTATAAGGATTTCAATGATATAAAGCAACACATGGATTTTAGCGACTATCCTGTTGAGCATCCATGTCATGACAAAACTAATAAAAAGGTCTTAGGAATGTTTAAGGACGAATGCTCTTCAAAGATAATTACCAAATTCATAGCTCTCAAACCAAAGTCATATGCTTTTACAATACACGGTGAGGATGATGAACATAAAAAGTCAAAAGGTGTAGTAAAACACAAGGTGAAAAAAGAACTGTCATATCAGAACTATCACGAAGCATTATTTCAAAACAAAAAGCATGAAATAACATATAATTTTATTCGTAGTCGCAACCATCAGTTATTCTCAATGTCTCAAGTTAAGCAATCTCTGAGTAATTTTGAAAATAAAAGATATTACTTAGATGCCTTTACTTCATTACCATATGGGCATTATTCCATAAAATAATTATCTACATAGTTCTAATAATATGAAATTATTAGAATTATTCTCAGGGACAGGCTCGGTTGGTCGGGTTGCTCGGGATTTGGGTTTTAGTGTCATTTCCCTTGATTTGAAAAATGCAAATATCAATACTGATATTTTGAGTTGGGATTATAAAGAGTTTGATGTGGGTGAGTTTGATGTGATTTGGGCATCTCCTCCATGCACCGAATACAGCAGGGCTAAAATCACTGGGGTTAGAAAGATAGATTACGCTAATAGTATTGTTTTGAAAACTCTTGAAATTATAGATTATTTCAAACCGAAATACTGGATAATAGAAAATCCTCAAACAGGATTATTAAAAGAACAACCGTTTATGAGAGGTTTAAACTACTATGATGTGGATTATTGTAAATACGGGTTTAATTATCAGAAGAGAACGAGGTTGTGGTCAAACATTGAAACTTGGAAACCTAGGCCATTATGTTGTGGGGATTGTGGTAAGGTTAGGAATGGGAAACATATAGAAACAGCACAGAGACTACCTAGTGGCAAAAAATCGGATTGGTGCGAAGGATACATTAAACATAAACAGGAAGATTTATATAAGATACCTACTAATTTGATAAGTGATATATTCGTTTGTTTGTTAGACCCTCCCTTCCCTCCCTCCCATCCCTCCCTCACCATCTCCGCATAAAGCTCCTCCCTTCTGACAGACAGGACGCGCACGATGTGTTTTTATTGGGAAGGCTGTTGGGATTTATGAGGTTGTTTTGACTGCTTGGGTTGACGGGTTAATTGGGGTTGTTGTGGTTGGTGGGAAAAATTGGGTGGGTGGGATGCAGTGACCACATGACAGGCTCTACAGGTAAACTAGGTGAAGCCACTCCCTGCAACATTGGTTGAAACAAGTCCCCAAATGTCAGGCTCTGCAAGGCTGTTCGGTAAACCCGCTCCCTTCACATCATTGTTTGAACCCTCCCCTTATCACTAAAACACAAATACCCAAAACCTCAGAACCCTTCCCACCCCAGAACCTAGAAGACAACAGCGAAGAAGGTGACGAGGACGATGACTTCCCAACCTCAGGAGGGTGGCAGATGCGAGGCGTAGACAAAGGAAAGGGGCAGGAAAGGAGCAGGGGTTTCCGACCAGTAAGAAAGAGGGAAAGGGCTTTTGACAGGGAGACCTTCCGACCCTGTGGAAACCCTAATTTAGGTGGTGATTTGCTGGTTTGGGGGTGTGTTTCCAACCCTTTGGAAAGTGGTAGGGGGCTTTCTGAACCCTCGGAAAGTGCAAGTGGCTCAGTGACACAAACACATTCACAACTGCAAAGCAACAGAGAGAGCACCTTTTCTCATCAGACCCATGCCGATGGTTGGTTTCTTGAACGCATCATCACCTTCAAAATGAAGGAGTTGCACCGTCAACCGAAACACAAAATGAAATGTCTGATTTCTATGTTGGTGCCAGATGTCACGTTCGGAGCACCATCTACCTACACCCTGTCAAGACCCAAAGCCGTCAGCAAATACTGGTCGCAAGGCAGGTTCAAGTGGTGCTCACCTGCAGGGTCAGGTTTAAACAGTGCAGAAACACATGTTAAAACCATCATAGGGGTATGACAAAAACATCATCTGGGTATGATAAAAACATCATTCTCTTTCATTTTCCCTTTGAAATCCGAATGATGGTTTCATCATATGATACAAACATCATCTGTCCAACCAATGACAAAACCATCATTATGATACAAACATCATAAGGCAAACCAATGACAAAACCGTCATTATGATAAACGCAACAAGACAAACAAACATGTCGCCTCTTCTTGTGATATCAGGTCTCCATGTCAGCCTTGCCACGCTTCAAGGCAAGGGCAATGTCAATGGAGCGGATGACAGTATCCTTACACTTCGACAACTTGCTGTCGCACTTGTCCAAGATGCTGTCACACATCAAGTCTTTCAGGTAATCCATGGAGTAGACCAACTTGACCACCAGTGCGTTCATGTCCTTGTAGGACTTCAAGAACTCTGCTGACTTCACCAATTTCAACTCCATCTTGGAGCGGTCGCTCTCGAAAAACTTCTTCATCTCCTCCAACTCACTCTCACCACAATCCTTCAGGAAAGTGTCAAAGTCCATCTTCTTCAGGATGGCCACGCTCTTGCCCATGTTGAAGGCGAGTTCAAACAAGGACTTGTCACCGTCCGTGATGAAGCTGGCAGTGCCCATCACCTTCGGCTTGAAGATTGTCTTTCGGACAGGGGCTCCGCCAACTCCAACCGATGCAAGGGTGATGACATCACCATCCAGCAAGCCATACTTCCTGCAAGTGGTGCGGTGTGTGGAGATGTCATACTCCATCGTCTTGTTGTTGTGAGTGAACACAAAGGACTTCGCCTTCTTCATCAACTTCTTCTCGCCCTCCATGTCAGGGTGGACGTGGCTCATCGACCTCATCTTCACCATTTTGACAGGGTCGCCCTTCTTGACCGCCACCGTGAAGGGCATCATCTCCGATGACGGGCGGATGTTCAGTGTGATGTTCTGGGCTCTGTCCCTTGCGTCATTCTCAGTCTTGGTCTTGTTCTGCGCCTTCCGCTTCGCCGCATCCCGCTCAGCCTTGGTCGCTGTTCTAACCTCCTTCATCTTGTCCTTCACCTCCTTCAACCGCTTGACCAGAAGTGTGCCCTGAACCTTGATGGAAGCCTCCATCTCTTCCAACTCCTCCAGCGTCTTGTCCTCCAAGGTCTCGAAACCAGCAGAGGCACCAGTCAACGGGTAGCCACCTGAAGCGGGCATCGCACCAGACGAAGGCGGAGGGGTGTGTCCACCATCATCATCGCTTTCACTACCATCTCGGTCAGTCTTCTTGTCATCCTCATCCTGCTTGTCGGAACCCTCGGTCAAGTCGCTGTCACTCTCAATCATGCTCTCCACCTCGTCCTCATTGTCTGCAAGCATCTCATGGTGGTGGTCTTTCTCAACCAAGGCAAAGTGGAATCCTTCTTGGTGGAACCTGTCGTTGTAATCCACCATGTAGTCAGCAACGGTCATATCCTCCTTCATGCGAGGCAACCAACCATTGTCACAGACACCAGCCAAGCGGGGGTTCTCAAAGGTCAAGTCGGCAATCGTGGCATTCTCACGAAGCAACTTCATGAAATCTTCCAAGGTGGTGGTGGCTTCAACTGAAACCTTCACCTCTGGCACTTCTTCAAAGGTCTCATGGAAGACCCGAACCATGAACTCCAATGCGGATGCACTGGAAGATGCCATCACTCAAAGGGTATCGTCAATGCGAGAAATGAGAGCGAATTGTGAACAAAGGCGCTGTTTGAGCAAGCAACACCAACGGAAAGTCATCAAGTGTCGTCTTTCAATCTGAGTTCATGAAATGCTCAAGCGTCAGGCTTTCAAAAAGGTCGTTTCTCTCACCGGGCAGACAAAGCACTCTCTGGGCAACCCGGCGGAACATCAGTTGAGGAAGTCGAGTATGAAGAGAACATGGCAAAGCGACGGCAAACCAGAAGACCCACCCAACACCCCAGAACTTGATAACTACTAAAAGGGTTAACTCTTTCAAATGAAAAAAATGTCGGCCCCCAGCCCAACAATGAACAAGGCGACAATTTACCCAAATGATTACCTTAACGAAAACGATAAATAAGCTCCCTAAAAACCCTCTTTTAAAAACGAATAAGGGGGAACACAGATTTGAGATGAACATAAAAACCAGAACAGGCAACCCTCAACAGACCACCCCCCAGGCCCCCTACTTTTACCATCCCCCCCCCCCCAACCCCCCGCTGCTTTTTATACTTGAATCATCACCTTTTTCGATCATCATGCGGGGGGCTTGCCCCCCAAGCCCCCCGCTACTTTTTAGACTTTTTGCCCCTAATTGAATCATCACTTTTTCGATCATCATGGGCGGGGCTGCCGCCCCCCCCCAACCCCCCCGCGCCTTAATTGAATCATCGTTTTTTCAATCATCATGGGGGCTGCTCCCCTCCCCAACCCCCCCCCCCCCCGCTGCTTTTTAATTTTTTGTTGCCCCTAATTGATTCATTACTTTTTTGATCATCATGAAGGCTGCCGTTTCCCCCCCCAAACCCCCCTGCTACTTTTTGGATGTTTGGCAGAGATTAAAATGCACCCAAAATTGAATCATCACTTTTTCAATCATCATGGGGGGGCCTGCCGCCCCCCCCCCCCCCAACCCCCCCGCTACGTTTTAGGTGTTTTACTGGGGTTAGTTTGCCCGTATTTGAATCCTCACTTTTACCATGAGAGGGACCCGCCCCTCTTTTTAACCTACCTACTTTGCCACACAAAACTGATGATGCTGAAGATGCAGGAAGCCCGTCGATTTGCTGGTGATGCTGGGGATGTTGGCTGGACATGCGGGGGATATTGAAAACGATGCTGATGTTGACGGACTAGCGCAAAATACGTACATTTCGCGAGAACATGCTGTAAACTACAGCGTTTTAGTGGCCAGGACGGAAAACAAAAAAATACCAAATTAAATCTCGACCCGTTGCGAATCCTATGAAAGGTCCCAGTATATTCCATGACCCCACCAAATTAAGGATTGGCATGAGTGGCCAAGACGGGGTGTGTATTTCAATTGGGGATCCTGTGGTTGATGTTGTTTACATGCAAGTTTTGGCCACCAACCATGTTTGAAATATTCCTAACTGGAATTAATAGCTATCTTACATATGCGTTTTGCTGCCACTGGCTCCAGATTCCAGGTTCACTCTAGCCTCACGCGTCATTTTTCCATCGCTGGGGATGGCGCTTTTCGCGCCCTTCTATGCTGGCGGCATCAAGGCCGGGCTGTTGATCAGGTTTGCGCTGACTTGTAGCTTCGTGCCAACTGCAGCCCGGGTTTGGATATCAGCGGGCCGTGCTCAATAGGAAGATGGGACATGTTTGCAATACACGTGCAAGGGGCATGAATGTGTGAGACGCATTGCTTGTAGACACGGCCCAAGTCTCAGACGACGAACCAAGTCATGCAGCATTAGTTGAAGGAAGGGTCTCAGCGTTGGAAAGCAAAAGGGTAGATGATGAACAAGACATTCCGTCCGGCTTATGTTATTAAAGGCCGCCTCATTGCACAAGCGCGACTGCCTTCAGGTGTGCCCTCCTCGCCTTTTGGGCCACGAGAGGGACGAGGCGCGGCCAGATACAAGCGCTTTACAAGCATCTGTGTTTGTGTTGTGCATGTACACACATATATATATATATATATATGTGTGTGTGTGTTTTTGGGTGTCTCGATACTTCTTGTTCCTATTATTCGGGCTCGGGTGCTTGGTTTGCTAGTGGTTTCTGGCAAGTCATGATTTATCGATGGGCTGTTGTAGCTGTTGTTTTGCTACCTGGTCCTGGCTGTTGTTTGTTCATTTTGACTTGTGCATGTACTATTTGGCCCTTGTTATTGCCGTCGCTTGGCTTATGTGTGTATTGCGTTGCTTCATGATCCTTGCTCTTAGCCTTGGATCTGTCTCCACCTAATGCCCCTAATGATGTATCTAGCGTCTCCGTACGCAGCATAACTTGGCTGTCAAAATGCTTTCCTGGCATGCGCGCATGTGCGACACCGAATTCCTGGCAATCAAGTCACGCGTAGTCATGCCTTCTGTGCCCTCCGGCCGCGCGCCTAAAGCACAGATTGCCTGCCAGGTCTTTGGTCAACGAGCTCTCTGAGCAGATCCATGGACAATTAGAAAGCACATGTTTCACGTGTTTGGCGTGTTTCACCTGGGATCCACTGAGAGTGCTGCGCCTTTTCCAAATGGCAAGAACGAGCCGCGCAGGGGGTTGAACTTGAGCTCGTCGTGACCGAAAGTATTGGTTAGACAGTGAAGCCAATCCCGGCGACCTCACGGAGGGGGTGGGGTCGCACGATGTCAAGATCTTTATCTTCGAAGTGGGGGCAGCCTCAGCCTGGCAATGCCAGCTGGGCTTGCAACTGTGCGCAGAATCAAAGAAAAGCCTCGGGCCCGGAGCATGAGAGTCGGTTTGGGGCGGTAAGAGGCCTTCACAAGAATCTAATCCTCGACGACTGCTTGACCAAATGTTGGCATTTCAAGTTCTGGGATGCAGGTGTTGCAGCTTGCCCTCCAAAGCTTGAATCACAAGTTCATTGCAGCAACTCCGCCTCAAGGTCCAGGAGGGAACCAATAGGATCCTGGTCAATTTCACGGATCCTCATATCAACAGCTTCAAACCTTTGCTTCGCAAGGAGCCCGCTCACCCCACCTATTCGGACGACGCCAACCTGCTCACGTTTGGCGACTTCGGGGATGAGAACTTCATAGACTCAGCAGCCACTGGTCAAAGATGCCAGCGCAGTAGCACATTGAATTCTGCCCTGACTACTTTGCACGGTACGGTGGGAGCGGAAATATAGACTGCGATATAACACGCGGACATGCTCACTTTAGCCGACGTGACATGTTCTATTTGCTACTCAGCCATGGTACTATAGTACTACCAGCAAAGCTGGCAGAGCCGGAAGTTTCAAGAATATGAGAGCTACAGTTTGGAACACGCTCGTGTTCCCCTTTTTGCGCTCGCTCGCTCTCTGTCTCTCCAGCCGACGAAGTGAACAACGCAGAGAACCAGGATATTGTTGGGCCAAAAGTCCGCCTTGGGTTCACTGTTTGGACGGCGGCCCAAGCTGACAAACGTACAAATCCACGAGTTGTTGGAAGTCGACGAAGTGCAAATCGCACGGTCCTACAGCAATTACGTTTGAATGTCGACCGCCCCAAAAGTCCTCAGAGGGTTGCTTCACTTTTCGAAGATCGCGAAGCTGTGCGCGCGGCCGGGCAATAGGTCCCGTTTCCGAGTTGTTTCCGAAACAATGCCAATCGCGGCGCTCCGAGATTAACGTTTTTTTGCTGGCTTCTATTCTATTCCCCGGTTCTGAGTGTTCCGGCATTTTCTTGGCGTTTCGCTCTCGGCGCATTTCTGCTTAAAAAACCGCACGCCTGTGCATTCACTCTTGAAGACAGCCATCTCAATCTGGTCCAGTACTGCGGAAGTTCCTTCTAAACTTTGCTTGACAACCAGTATTTCCACCGAGTCGACCAAGAATTGATCAAGTCCTGTGAAGCTGCCGGTTGAGCAAGATGGGAATGGCGGTGTCCCTGTTTGTTTTTGCCTTCCCGACACTTAAAGGCTGACCAACTTTTCGGAAGGGCCAGCGCCGAATCATCGCAGGTAGAACTTCAACTTGCTTTTGATGCCAAGTTATGCCTCTTGAACATGGAACATGTTGCTGCAAAGGCCTCGCAGTCTCAACTGCTGCATTCTGACGGTCCAGGAAGCTTCGGATCGTTAAGGCAACCTTTGTGTGACTCCACAGGGGTAGCATGTGCATAATGTGATTGATGTTTCCACCAAGCAAAGACCGCATTAAACTGGACAACCTTTTCAGAGTTCCATTCCAAAAGTGGTCGGCAAAGCTCTTGCACCTCCAGGACTAGCCAGTGCTCAGCTTGGTCTGCCGTATATTCTTCTTGATCACGGCTCAGAGTGGATTTACACACTAGTTGAGCGTCCAGAACATCAGCACGGGCGCAAGCAAACAGGCACACACACGCACACAAAACACAAATTCGCGAACGAGTGCACGCACGCACGCACGCACGCACGCACGCACGCACGCGCGCCCGCCCACCCACCCACCCACCCACCCACCCACCCACCCACCCACCCACCCACCCACACCCACCCACACCCACCCACACCCACACCCACCCACCCACCCCACCCACCCACCCACCCACCCACCCACCCACCCCCACCCACCACCACCCACCCACCCACCCACCACCCACCCACCCACCCACCCACCCACCCACCCCACCCACCCACCACCCACCCCCACCCACCCACCACCCACCCACCCACCCACCCACCACCCACCCACACCCACCCACCCACCCACCCACCCACCACCCACCCACCACCCCACCCACCACCCACCCACCACCCACCCACCCACCCACCCACCCCACCCACCCACCCACGCACCCACGCGCCCACGCGCCCACGCGCCCACGCGCCCACGCACCCACGCGCCCACGCGCCCACGCGCCCACGCGCCCCCGCACCCCCACGCACCCAGGCACACACACACACACACATTCACACTGGCACACACACACACACCTGTACACACACACACATGTGCATTCACATGTGTGATGCCCGCTCACACGCGTACATCATACACTGCACTCACCCTGAACTCCCAAGACATTTGTGGACGCAATATTTGTTTAGAAAGAGCGTTTGCCATGCGCTGTGGTGCTACGAGTACATCTCGGCCGGGCACGAAGCTCAGGGAAGCTTCAGGTTGTAAGACGTGATGAATCCAGGAAAGGGGTTGCGAATGGAGGGCCATTTTTTAGGATTTTTTCTTCTTCTTTTTTGTAAAAGATTTTGTGTTTCAGGGTGGGTGGCTTTTTGGCTTTTGTGGCTTTTACGTGGGTTTTCTGTGGCTTTTGTGGCTTTTCATTTCGCATCCTCTGCATTCACAGTTCCTCTCTGTTTGTTTTTTTTTTGCATCCTCTGCATTGCCAGTTCCGCTGCAGGCTTTCTGGCTTTGGCTTTTCGCATCCTTTCCCAGTTGGTTTTTGGCTTTGGCTTCCTGCATCCCCAGCATCGCAAGTTCCTCTCCGGTGCCCCCACGCCACCCCCTTTCGCTTAAAATGCACGCCTAATTGAATCATAACTTTTTCGATCATCATGCGACAGCTACTTTTTTGGATTCTTTGCCCCTAATTTTTCGATCATCATGGGGGGGGGCCCGCCGCCCCGCTGCTTTTTTTTGCCCTAATTGAATCATCACTTTTTCGCTCATCATGGGGGGCTGCCCCCCCCCCCCCGCCTTTGTTTGAATCATCGCTTTTTCAATCATCATGAAGGCTGCTGCCCCCCCCCCCCCAACCTCCTCCCCCCCCCCCGCAGCTTTGTAGATTTTATTGCCCCTAATTGATTCATCACTTTTTCGATCACCACCCCCAAACCCCTTCGCTACTTTTTGGATTTTTGGCAGAGATCAAGGGGAGGGCTGCCGCCCCCCCCCCCCAACCCCCCCGCTACGTTTTAGGTGTTTTACGGGGATTAGTTTGCCTGTGTCTGAATCCTCACTTCTACCATGAGGGGGACGGGGGACCGCCCCTCTTTTTAACATGCATACATAAATGCCTACCTACCTTTGCCACAGAGGAACTGATGATGCTGAAGCCAAGGCCCTCGATTTGCTGGTGATGCTGGGGATGTTGGCTGGACATGGGGGGGATGTTGAAAACGATGCTGATGATGTTGACGGACTAGCGTAAAATTTCGTACATGTCGCGAGAAAATGCTGTAAACTACAGAATTTTAGTAGCCAGCACGGAAAACAAAAAAACATCCCAAAATAAATCAATCAAAACCCAAATTAAATCTCGACCCAAACACAACCCCTACGAAAGTCACAGTGATCAGTGGCAAATGAACCAATGTCCGTCCTGACGAGGGCCGCGCAAATGTCAAACAACTTATGAAAATGCGGAGTCTCCAAGAGTCAGCGCCAGAATCATACGCCTCGGGGGATCAAAGAAAAAAACAATAAACAACTAAAAACAAAAAAGGCTCACAAAAACGGCAACCCCACGTTGCGACTGCTAGTTTTTTCTTTGTATGTTGCGATGGCAGGGCTCTGGCCGAGGGCGGCGCTGGCCACCTTGGTCCGGCAGCCGAGTGTTCGCGGTCGCGGTCGCGGGGTCGGCAGTCGCGGCCACCAAAAGGATCTCAGTTTTTGAGTTTATGGACTTTCAGTTTTTTTGGGAAGACGCGTCAAGTGGCAAAGGAAACGTTTAAGGGCTGTTTTTGTTGGAAGCGAGAAACGGATGTCACATGTTGACCTCAGCTCGCCCTTGGGGGTGGGGGGAGTGAAACCGCGTGCGGTGGACGCGTACGGTCTAGTTTGCAACCTCTTGCTTTAGCGTATGTTTGGTTTGGACCCGCAAGATCATCTCTAAGTGTCCACGGTACAAAGCCCCTTCGGCTTCTCTCGGTGCTTTGTCGGGTTTCCAGGCCCGAAGCACCATGCTTACGGGTTTTTAGGGCTGCCCCGCGTAGACTTCCTCACATTGTATCCCTAGAGTTCAAGCCCTGTTCAAAGAATGGCCTTCAGACACAACTTGGATGATGAGCTACTCCTGACCGGTCAATGGTGGTTGTATGAACCCAACCACGGTTGCAGTGTCGGCAACTGCATCCAAGGGTTGATACGGTTGCAGAAAAGTGGCAGCCGGATTCCTCTCGGATACCCATGCCGAATTTGTCCCAAAGGCATCGGCGAAAGGGCGATCCGGCCTACTAAAGCGTAATAACTTTCATTTGCTTGTCAGAATGTGGTTTTCTCTGTTGTTTTTTTAAAGTGAGTATGTTGTTTTTGTTCAGGGGACATAAACAAATGGAGGGCAAGTATCGGGAATTGGTGACTTGTTTCCGTGGCGGCTGATAGTCCGGGGCCGGGTGGAAACACTCAAAAGAAAGGTGCTTCTGTCATGTCTTGTGTTTGATGGATCCCCAGCCCCAAAGATTTGGTTTTCTATACTGGTTGCAGTTTCGAAGGGAATCTTTTGAAGGTTGGATTTGTTGATCCCTTGGTTTTCATGGCCGGGTGTCTTCTTTTGAATTCAAGCCGAACAAGTGTCCCTATTTGCTTTCATTATGCGCGAAATAGCAACATGGGCACGCTGACCATGGAAACGATTGTGAAGTTCAATTAGGGACCCACCCCAAAAGTAGTCTGGAGATTTAATGTCCACCAGAGCTTTCCCAAGTAGAGATCCACTAATATAAGCGTGTTTTGCAGCACCCCGTACACAATTGGTCCTTCAAAATGGTGAGTGTCCATGTAGACCACACCAAAAGACCCATCTCCCCCCTACCTCCAGAATCCACACCCAAAACCACATACCCCGCCCCCCTCACCTCTACCGCAGCCCCAGGCAAGTGGGCTCCTGAGATGATTTTGCGTCTCCCCATTGGCCACCGCGCTGACGTGTGGGGCGTTGCGGCCACTCGGCATATGCGACCTCCAAAGCGGGGGCCTGGGGGCTCATCCAAAACAATTTTGTAGGGTAGACGGTCTCATCCAAGGTGTTTATAGATTTTAGGGTAGACCATTTGTAATCTACATATATATACATATATGCATATGTAGAGAGAGAGAGAGAGAACAGGGTCAGAAGATACGATGTTTGGTGTTGTGCCTGTGATGTCGAAGGGGGGTCTCATCCCTTATGCTTTGGGGTAGACTATATATACCCGCAGCCTCCGAGGGTTCCGAGGGTTGCTGTCACCCCCTGATCCACCCCTGTCCTGCCGGCCGTGTTGTTTTAGAACAGAGTCAGAAGGTTTTTTTTTGGTTGTGCCTCAGATGTGGCTCAAACAAAGGGGCAGTCGATGACTCTGGGTCTACTGGAGGACCTAGTCTCTCTCTCTCTCTCTCTCTCTTTCTCTGTGTTTCTGCATCCCTCTCTCTTCCTGTGTCTCTCTCTCTGTCTCTTTCTCTGACTCTGTCTCTATCTCTCTCTCTCTCTCTATGTGTCTGTCTCTTTCTGTCTCCCTGTCTCCTTCCTGTGTCTCTCTCTCTCTCTCTGTCTCTTTCTCTGACTTTGTCTCTATCTCTCTCTGTCTCTCTCTCTATGTGTCTGTCTCTTTCTGTCTGCCTGTCTCCTTCCTGTCCACGCCGCTCTACAGAAAAAGGGCACCCGTATTCTATCCCTCTACTGGAGGACCTAGTCTCTCTCTCTCTCTCTCTCTGCTCTCTCTGCTCTCTCTGCTCTCTCTGCTCTCTCTGCTCTCTCTGCTCTCTCTGCTCTCTCTGCTCTCTCTGCTCTCTCTGCTCTCTCTGCTCTCTCTGCTCTCTCTGCTCTCTCTGCTCTCTCTGCTCTTCTCTGCTCTCTCTGCTCTCTCTGCTCTCTCTGCTCTCTCACTGCCCCTTCATGACCTGTCATCTCACTACTGGCTTTTGAAGTTTTTGTCTCAGAAGCGACTTCTATTTCGCTACTTGCGCTGATACCCCGGCAAACGGCCAAGAGTAAACCTCTACTTGGGGGGAGGAATGGGGAAGTTCGGACAGACCTCAAAGGCTCTTCAGATTCCTGGGATGTTCGGCACTTCGGGCTAACTGCCTCATCCCTTCGGCTCCGAGCTTCAGAAGACAAACAAGAACATCGCGAGAAAGGCGCCTGGTTCCTCAAAAGGGTTGAACCGGACTTTATGCCTATTTGGAGTATTTGGTTGGATCTTTGAACTTTAACCTTTTGGGAAACAGTGGATTTTCCATTAGATCCACAAAAAGGTCACTTTTTTTTGGCAGAGGGGTCGTTGCTGCAACCAAAAGAATTGGGTTCGTCACCGCGAGCCTAGCCTCAGGTCTCGCTCTGCGAGCTCTTTTGCGGGCGCATGGTTTGGCGATCAGAAGCCGACTCCGCGGAGGCCGAAAGCTGAACGCGGGATGAGGTGGACGTCGGAAACGTCTGCCTGAGCCGATATACCACCCCTTAACGAATGGAATTTGGGGGGGGGGGGGGTGTAGAATGGATTCGAATTGAATTGTCCCATTCCATTTATCAAGTGTATTCAAGTGTACTTGGGGAGCTCTGATTTCAGGACTTGGAATTGCACAGGTTGCAAATCATTTCTCATATTAGTTGTGCTTGGGGCCCCGTTGGATTTGAGAAGTTTGGCGCGATGTGCGGACTTTTCCCTTGGACAGCCACCTTGGGTTATGCAGATCGGAAGGTCTACGAGCTTCGAGTTCGTTCCAGGGGACAGGTGCAATACTTCAAGGTGAGAGTGGACACTCCATTGACTGGTTACAAACTCGAATGAGAATATAGGGGGCTAAACAATGACTAGTATACTCCTGCAATTCTGACTAAGAATAGTTCTATTCTTTCTGAGAAACCTCCAGGAAAGACGCCAGGAAGTTCGCCAAACACCCACCAAAAATGGATCATGTGGTTAATGTCCTGGAGATATTCCTGGAGTTTGATTCTGGTGCTGCCCCAAACCTCCGGTTAGATTGGTACTTTGGGGATGTGAACCCGTGGCTCTTGTAACGGGAACCCCCGGTTAAACCGCCGTGTGTTGCTCTGATTTGGGGTAAGCAGGCGCAACTTATTTTCGGTTTCCCTGAGGTTCATCCTTGTTTGACTCCCAATTTCGGCTGTTTTCTTGTGTCTCCCAGATGTATATATGCAACAGCGTCAAAACATATTCTTTGCTGTGCCCCCTTTTGTGGGCCAAGTTTTTCCTTCCGGACGCTTGCAGGTGGTCATGGCACAAGCTCTTGGCCTTTGCAACCTCCGGGATGGACTGCCTGCGCTGGGACCTTTTGGACAGTTGGGGAAGGGGATGTCGGGTCCAGCGAAAAGAAAGGGATCCTGGCCACATAAGAACTATGTGGCTGTGGTTGTCAAAACCAATGGGATCCCATTTTGGGGTAGGTGCACCACCCAGAAATTGCTATTTTAGTGATGGTTGGGATGTTCACTGGGGGGTGACCGGGATTTTGACCCATACCCATGTGTACATCTTGCTATGCTTACTGCGTGCGACTTTCAGAGGTTACCATGTTCCCCTGGTTGGCGATTTGGCAAGTAGTTGTCCGCAGTTTCACGATACATTTGCATCAGAAACTGCCGTTTCACAAATTTGCATCAAGAAACATGACGTAACCAGCAGTCGTTCCACCCAAACCTGTTGAGTGCCTCTTTGCTGGCGGCTTTAAAGGAGAACCACAATTTGTGGGGTCCCGTAACAAAAGGCCCTCAAATTTAGAAACCTGTGGCTTTTCAGCGGTTCCCAGACTAGACTTTGAGACTTCGAGAGCGTTTAGAGTTGGATTTATGACATGTCCCACGAGCAGCTCACTCCCCGAGTTCCGCTTCGGACTTATGTCACTTTTTGGGGGCGGACCACGTTGGTTGTATTTGTCAATTTGTTTGGTTGTTGTTGTGGTTTTTTGGCCCATCAACTCAATCGGAAATGAGGCACCGTTGTTGTGGATTCTTTGTGCAAGAACATCAAGGATCAACCACAAAGCCTCTTGGATTTGAACCCCTGGTTCTTGTAGAGGGTACATGACTCGGTCCCCCAGTAGTGCCCTTCTCTCCCCATTTTTTGGGGAGGGTTCCCCTGCTAAAATAGACTACAGACAAGAAACATCGGGTACCCGTATTCTAACCTCTCTACTGGAGGACCCAGATGAGGTTAGCCCCTACTTAATCTCCAGGCAGCCCGGCTCTACGTCTCTTCCGTACATCGCTGAGGTCCCTGCTGCGGCGCAGCCCGCTGGACGTGCGGCAGCTCTATACCCCGGCGAGCCTCGGGAGATTTGGGAACTCGGGAATGGAAGCACCCACCCGAACCTCAGATCAACAAGGTCCCCGAGTAGTGCCCTTCTCTTCCAACTTTTTTGGGGGGAGGGTTCCCCTACTAAAATAAACTACGGAAAAAAAGGTACCCTTATTCTAACCTCTCCACTCAAGGACTTAGTCAAACAGCCCTCCCCCTCCCCCTCCCCCTTGCCCTCCCCCTCGCCCTCCCCCTTGCCCTCCCCCTCCCCCTCCCCAACCTCCCCCCCAACCTCTGTTGATGAAAGGTGTTCCTTAGTAGTCGGGTATTTGGTTAATCCAATAATGCTAACACAAAGCAGAACCCTGGATTTTGATCGGGGGTTGTCCTGTTTCAGTGGATTTTTCAAAACACTGTTGGAGGGAAACGCCGGACCCCCCCCCCTGCTGGTCAACTCGGTCAGGCTAGTTAATTGGATCTTTGACCTTGAACTGCGTGTGCTTGGAAGTATGCATTTTCCACCCCACACAAAGTCAAGCCTAGTGCGCAGGGGGCAATATCCACCAAGTTGTGAACAACTATTCAGGGATAGGCTCCCCATTTCCGGGGATGCTGGAAAACTTTTCAAACACCTAAGGTGTGCTTGTATTTCTTCTGCTTGGACTAGGACTTGCTTAGGGGATTTTCTTTCCACTTGGCCTTACAGCGGAGCATGGCCTTTCCCGTTGTTTAAAGTTGCCCCAGCGCCCCACGTCACTGAACCATGACCATGTCGCGGAGGAAATCAAGGGATGCTAAACCACTTGTACCGTATCATCTTGGGTTGGTGGTCATTGAAAGGTTGATGGTCTTTGGAAAAAAGGACCCTGGACAAAAGGTCAGAGAAGCACCAGTGAGTTGCTCATACATGACTTGGCTACGAACGATTCACTTACATCGTTTGGAGGTGGGTGTGGTTTCAGTGGATCCTTTGGCCGTCGCTTGGTGTTCTAGAAGGTTCCAAGAGACCCTTCCGTTTTTTCATCGCGTTTGCCCTCCCATCGGCCACCATAGCATGTTTCCCAGGCTTGACAGCATGGTTTCCACTGGTGACCTGCTAAACAAAATATGGGTGTTTTTTTTTCAATAATAGGGATCCGTTCAAATGATTTTCCGTAGTTGTCCCATTCAAAACATCCAAAACGGGTTCCCCGTATGTTAAACAACCTCCCGTGTTTTTCCATTCTCTGGATTCCCGCTTGAAACCATCCCAAAAACAACCTAACACCGTCCCCAAAACCCGTTTTTCCCCTAAAACCATCCCAACACCATCCCAAAACCGTCCCCCAAAACCCGGTTTTCATCTCAAAACCATCCCAAAACCCGTTGTTTCCCATGGGATCTCCCTCGCAGGCGCCCCGGCATTGGCCGCTGCGGCGCAGCGGCTCGCTGATCGAAGCCCTGAGGCCCGTGGGACTTGGTTCTTCTCTCACTTCCGCAGTTCATGGACTTGAGTCACGTTTTATGGACCAGTCACTTTTTTGGCACTTTGAGTCATTTTGGGTTGGAGCATTTTAGCGGCAACAAGTTGGCTTACTTTTGTGGGCCATCCACATCGGACGCGAGTCTTTGCTTCTCGTTGGCTCCCCGCTACCTCGAGGTTTCACCGAAGGTTTCCCTGGTTGCATAGTGTCTTGCCTGCAAGCCCTGGGTGTGGTTCTTCCGGGGAAGCTTACCAGTCACCCCTTCCGGGTATCGAAACCGTTGTCTTTTCCGTATCCGTTGCTCAGAGGTCACCTGCAAGTTGGAGGTTGGAGAGCCACGCAGGCGAATGCCATGCATACCATCAGGTTGCGTGGGAGTCGAAGATTCCCCAGGCTCTAAACCTGAAGAGAAACATCAAGAACCTTCCTGCTGGGCAGCTAGGAGCCGCAGGGCGGTTTACATTTCAATGACCAGAATGTACATGACTCCATGACATGATTCTATTGAATGGGGGCGCTTTTGCTGTGGTAAGACTCGATCAGCTTTTGCAACTGGCCATGGGCACAAGCATAGTAAAGGCTGCGTGGATCCTAAGGTTGGACAGGCAGAGCAGCTCTCGGCCTATCTCTGTGCTATACGACAGGTGACCCAGTCAGATTGGCTGAAAAGCGGGATGGATTTGACTGGTCTCAGTCTTACCAGTTCAGTGTTCAACTTTAGTTTGCCAAGTTTCTTCTTCAGTTGCATTTAGCGCGAACAAAATGTTGTTCTGGTTATATAACACACTCCAGTTACCCCCTACTCCAAATGCCTTTGTTTCGGGTATGACGTCCACCCTTGACTAAAAAGTGGGAGGTTTCTTCTTCTTGCTCGTTTTGGGCCAGCCAACTCAGGTCAGTTTCACTGAGTAACACGGGTGCCGTTTGCCCTTTGTTGCTGCTTTGTGTTTGTTTTTGTGTTTGTTTTTTTTGTTTTTGTCGTTTTTTGTTTCCCCCCTTTTTTCTTTCTTGCTTTTTTTTGGGGGGGGGGAGGGGGGGAGAGGGGGAGGAGGGGGAGGAGGGGGAGAGGGGAGGGTTTCCCTTCCCTCGCGGCTGTCTGGAGTTCCAGGCCGAAGCACTGGGGCCTGGATCAGGTGCTGGGCCCTGGCTGGCAGGACTCGGACAAGGCCGGGACGCCGCGTCGCGCGAGCCGGCGCCGGGTCTGTCTAGGGCCGGGGGTTTTCCTTTCCCAGACGCTCCTGGCTTCGGCTGACCCAGACCTTTGATTGGAGAATTCAGAGGGGTGTTGGGGTCTCAAAACCTGGCGGTTTCAAGGCCCAGCATGAATCGGGAATCGGGAGCGTCTGGGTTGAAACCATGCCCCCTTTTTGGGTACCCGCAAAGACACCCGCATGGGTCTGTCTCAGAATATATTCTTCTTTGCCTGGGTTCAAAAGGGAACAAGGTCAGTGGGGAAGAGTCAATTAGAGCGACCCAGGGGGGGGGCTGCCTGTTCCGCTAGAGTCTGTGGCTGTTTCATTGGAAGCGATGAGGGACTTCTGAAGCCCATTTGCCCAGAGGATTCCAGATGTTCTGCGCCTGACTTGTTCCGTTTTGCCAGGTTTTTTTTGTTTTCTCGAAGATGGCCGCTTCACAAAAGGACCGCGTCCTTCTCTCCCCCCACTCCGAATACCCGATTTGGTTTTGGTGTGAAAGCTATGGGGTCGTTGGCTGAAAAGGCTCCGGAGTAGTTCGGAGCAGCTTTTGGGGAGTGTTTTCGAGAAGGGTGCAAGGGGGGTTGCTGTTAAGAATATCACCAGTGCTTCTTTTTCAACGTGGGGCGGTAATTGGTGGACAAGCCACCTGTTTTTTCTCATGGTAAGTTCCTCCTAGTCACGGGTTGTGCTGGGGACGCGGCATGGAAAATCACTTCAGGGCACCAGGGATGCGAGATGCGCCCCACCTAGGAGATCTGACTTCGATACATCCACGCAGGTTCGTGTGGACGTGTCAAAATAGGGATTCGGAGCCTCAAAACCGGTGTCGTGTTGGTTCCAATAGAATGTACCCAGAAATAAGTAAACAAACACGGCATCCCTGTGGCTGCTGGCTTCAGATCACAGTGAATAGTGCTTGATTAAGAGGTTTGGTTGTTGCTTTTTCTGGGAAAAAGCAACACGAATGAGTTTGATTCGCTGTGCCCAAAGCGAACCGACCTCTTGCTCTCTTGGTTTGTCCCTTTTGGCTTGAGCTTCAGAGAAGTCCCCCAGCCCCCACATGTGTGTGTGTGTGTTGCTTTTGCTTGCAGGAACAAGACACAACACACACACACACAATGAGTGGTTTTGTTGGTTGGTAAATTATTGGTTCAATCACATGCTTGTTTTCGTGGGAGGCCACCGTGGTGTTTTGGCGGTATGTGAAATGAATCTGTAATTGTTCATGTTTTTGTTTGGCCAGGGGTTGACGAATCATACCCTGAAGCAAGGCCAGTGTTGGAGGTGGGCCTATGCTTCAGCGATCAGGGACCACATGACTTGCTGGTTCTCGGGGAACTTCAAGTGTAGTACGTAGCCAGACGGGGTGACCCGCCAATGTCATGTGTTTTCGCATGTTTCCCTAGAGGCGAAACCTCCGAACCACCGGGCTCCAAAGCAACCAAAGGGAAGCTGAAATATAGCTTAAGTAAAATCAAGGCCCAGCAAAAGGGCTGGACAACAAGAGGCCCACAAAAAGGGAGCTGACGCTGAGGTGGATCTGGGGCAGATGCTCCTGGCGGGCCTGGTGCTGGTGTCTTGGCCCGAAAAATGCGTCACTCCACGGGTGTGATCCAAGACATGTTGTTTGAAGGGTGCCCTTTGAAGCCAACCTGAAAAAGGGAACCCTCCAAAAACACACACCCATATGTTACATTTGTGGGTTGACTAAAATGAAGTAAAACGAACATAGCTCTGAAAGCAAATTGTTTCTGGGTACCAGATTGCCAACATGGGAATAGGCCAATGATGATTCAGGAGGTTTCTTTCGCTCGCTCTGTAATCACAAAGTCCGGCCAGTAAGAAACCGGCCTGTCTGTTGATCGGGTGCTTTGTTGACTGCACTGTTCGGAGTTCCAACGATCCCTCGTAGGAAGGCTCACACATTGCTTCAGGATTGGTTTGCGGATTTGCACCCCTTGTTCTTGTAGAGGGTTAGTTGGTACCTCCCCTAACTTCCCAACCACCAATCCAAACTACCAATCTCGGAGCTGGCTGATGCGTCGTGGCTAGTTATTTTTTCCAACTTGACTTGTCCGCGAAGAGCTCCAGCTCTTGGGTGCTTGTTTTTGACCGACACCCACATGAGGAGGATATTCTTGGTATATTCTTGGTATCACATGGTGTTGTTTCATTCTTGCCCAGATCCGAGTTGCCACTCTAGTAGGCAACCAGACATGTTCCTTTTGGTGAATTGGAGAGTGGTTTCGTGGTTTGCCTATGTTCGATGAAACCACTGACACCTTGCCAACATTGGGGGGGGTAGTTTTCAAGGGCAACCCAAGACAAGAACCACCAATTTCTGGGGGTTCCGTATTTTAAGAGACACCCATTTGTGGGACAAACCTGTGTGAAATTGTTTGTTTGTGCAGACCTTAGACAGATGTCACACGACTCTTGCGTATAGAAGCTCCTACGCACTGTACTGATTGGCCTGGATCGCTTTTCTTGCTGCCAGTGTGCCAAGCACAATGCCAGCTGCTGAGCCTAGGCGTCCTTCATCTCATTGCACTCATAGACCCATAGTCAAAAGTCTTGCTTAATGAGGGTGCACCTTTTAGGGATTTGACGCAGCTTCCAGTGATGCCCCCTTTTTTTTGTGTCCGGTTGGCCTGGAAAATCAGCAACCAAACAGAACGAGCGTCCGAGTGCCCGTTCTTGTTGCGACGGAAATCCACTTGGACAGTGATCTTCGCAGCGTGTTTCATGCAGTAGCCCAGGACCCCACGTTCCGCCCCAACGCTGCACAGCTGCTGCAGTTCCTTGGCGGAAATCGTTGCGAGAGGCATCGCTGGAGGTTTTAGTCACAAGCATTGACACATCGTGGCTCAAACACAGAGTGCCCAAGTCCAGTTTGTAGAAAGACAGCAACTAAATCTGCGTTCCTGTGGCTCCTTCATTTTGAGCCACACCCACAGGTCAAGACTCCTTATGTGGACCATGCTCATGTGGACCATGCTCATGGTTTCCTCAATGATCTCAATTGCATTCCTTATTCTATACGTGCTATGACCACCCGTACAAACCCCACGTATAAGGGTGTTTTTACTCTGGCACAAAATTATGTCATAAGCAACTAAATTCTTGGCAAGCCACTTATTGGCTCAAGGTAGGCAAGGAAAAGGGGCCAGTCTTGAATCGTGTTTTGTTTTGTTCTTTGTGTTTTGTTTTACAGAAACATTGCATGTGGGAAAATGATGCGGCTAAATGTTAAAATAACGATTTGAACCCAACCATAGATGTCGGGTTTCCTGTGGGTTTCCCCTTAACTCGAGGTGAAAAGGGTACCCTTGACTCGGCTGCTATTTGATTGGATCTTTAGACTTTATACAAGAGTGTTGGGTGTGTCTCGCTTGAGGGAACCCCAAAATTGTTGTT
>CAUJNA010003571.1:397500-463493 GCA_963377175.1 Effrenium voratum
GGTAGTCTTATCTAGTTGGGCCTGCAGGAAGCACGTTTTGCTGGGCTAGCCATTAGTGGAAAGCGTGCATTTAGCATCATCATGAAGCGACGCGGTGATCCAAAGGTATGTTTCACCTTCAGGTAGAGCGGCTTCCTTCTGCGTGCATTGTTCCAGAATATGCTTTTGTCCACCAAGGGAGCTCTGGCTGATCAGCTACCTGTTGGAATGAACGCTGCGAAACTGACCAGGTCACATGGGCACCAGGTCACATGGGCATGCCATGGCTGGGTCTTGGTTGGATCTTTGACCTTTCAATCTTTGTGGGCAAAAGTTTGTGGTGACCACTAGCGGGGTACCACTAGCGCAGTGACCACTTTAAATCCCAGATTTGCTGGAAGAAATCCGGGCAAACAAATCCGGGCAAATGTCAGAAACTCTTTTTTTTGACATTGTCCCCAAAGCATCCACAAGAGGCCCTGCTTCTGTTTAATCTGACTGTTTCGTGGTTAGCTTCAATGTCCAACTTTTGTGGGTTGGGCAAATTCCCAGAGAAACCTGTAGCCTTTCACGTTTAAAGGGTGGTCAACGCCTTAGCAATACCAAGTTTGGAATTGACAATACGAAGTCAAGTACTAGGAAGGCTTGGCAATACTAAATTTATACTAAATCAATCAAGTGTTGGCAAGTCGAACTCGAACCCAAAGCCCCGAATTGCCCACTAAACAGGCCCGCTGGAATATTGGCACTGTTCCAAGGAGGGGGATAAGACTATTCAAGCAGACCCAGCATAAATCTTCACAACTTTTGGTGAAGGTCAATAGCAACCAAGTTTGCGCGGATGTGCCAAAAATCCGCTTGACTATGCTGCATGTGAGTATTTTCCAGGGATCCCGCAAGCTCTCACAAAGACCCCCGTTGGCCAGGCCCTAATTGAGGTTAGGTCATCATTTCCAGTAGATTGTGGTCCATTAACTTGGGGCGGGAAGCAGGGGTCTCTAAATTTAGCCACAAAAACCACAACTCTCTGCTTTTTTCCATGTCCACGGCAATTGCGGGCGACACTATATGGGGCCTTTTGGGGTGCTTACAAAGGTAAATTGAAAGGAACACCACCCTTGGTTTGGGTTTGGGGTTGCCATATTCCGATTCCATTCTGCGACAAACCCCTCTCAGCGTGGCTCACTGTCGGGCCTGGCAGAGGTGTGTCCTGGCGCAACGAAGTGCCCTGTCCTCAGCTCGGCCTGCGGAGAATCGGCCTGTGAGCTTGCTTGCTATTCGGATCTTTAGCCTACGTTTTTTGGAACACGCACACACGCACACACACGCACGCACGCACGCACCGTGATAAAATACAAATTCGTTGTGAACTAGGGGACCTTTTGTTGCAGGGGCCTTTTCCTACAGGAATAGTTGGGGTGTCTAAGTCACTCGTGCCCCACAACGTCCACAACGTCTTGCAAATTACGTGGGCCTCGCTTTTGATTCCGAAGAAACAGTGACTGGACGCCTCAAACAAATGGGCAAAAAAGATCAAATCAGCCCCTATCCATAGAAACGCCTTGCCAAATCTGTGATCCGGATTCTTTTTCGCAAAGTAGCTTCCTTCTGCAACCATCGACATGGAACCTGAAAGAGGGTCCCTTTTAACGGGAAAATGCCTGCCAGCAGGTCTTTTTCAGTTTGCTGCTTGGCAGCGATTGAATCTGGTTTCCTTGCCACGTGGTCCACTTCTTGAAAAAAAAGTCAAACATCTAGGGGTTCATTCCGCATTCGTTTCAGCCATCGTTCTTTTCGAAAACCCTTTGTTTCCCCTGGGGTTCTGCTGGGTTTTCTGGAAAGAAGGATCCCTGAAATGGAAGTTACCGATAGAAAACAGCATTCTAGAGACGGCCAGTGCCATGGGGTCAATTCACGAGGGCGCTTTGCCCTCGTAGAGTAAACACACAGCGACTGAGCGCTCGTTTTGCAAATATACTTCTAAGAATAGACATATTATTTACATAGTTCACTTCGCCAGTTTCTGGACTTTGTGTGTACTCCATGCGAAGACCATTCATAAATGGTAATTAACAAGTCCAGACGTTTTGGGACCAAGCTACTCAGGAAGGGAGACAAAAGATCCACAATGCGCTTGATTGAAATGCAAGTTGAGATGTTCTAGGCTGTTCACTTCTGTGCATACTGATACGACATCGGATGGCCAAATACAAGCGTCCGACATCTACCCGTGGTCTCCTCAAACAAACATGTTGTATTTTGGGTTAGACTAGATATGGAACAAGGGGTTGCCTTTTGGCCTCTTTTGGCAAATAGAGGGACCCTACAAGTGTAGAGTCCCTCTTTGAGAGGGTGCCCCTTCATTTTCCCATGGTTCCCATTAAAAGACAAACCCTCTACGGAAAACGATATTTTTGTGTACACTTGAGTTTAGCAAGCCTTACTTGGCGGCTTGATTCGTGATGGGATTTGAACCTCGGATTCTTGTGGCTAAACGGGAAACCTGCGGAGACCTGCGGCTTCTTCCTGTGCCTTGACGGGCACACTGCCCTTCCCGAGCTCTCCGCGCAGCTGACACGAGGGTCCGAAGCGCCGCACGCGTCAGTCGTTGCCACCTCCGAGTCCGACGAGCTGGGAGTCGCGTATTCAGCGCGGTCGGCCCTTGGAAGGCGTTGCGGCCATGCGATCTCGGACTGCGGGGGAGCTGGCCACAGGGCCCAGCCCTCTGAAAGATATAGGCCCCTTTGCTGATTCCCGCGCACCGCGCACGGCATTGGTTTGTATTCACCAATATGGATCGCGACTGAGGGAACTGGACGACTATTTTCGGGCCAAGATGGCTCCATCACGAGCACCCATACCTGCTAAGCAGCCAAAATTATCCCAAAGAGAATGTGTCATTGGAGTATTATTGTATTCCGGAAAATTGCGATGTTTGTTTCTTTCTTGTCAGGGATGCACGGGTTTTTGCAACAGCGCCTCTCGCGGTTTGAGAGAGGAGGGTCCGCATTGAGGCAAGCCCATGTATACCCTTCCTTGAAAATCGACGCCTGGCCCGTGGCTCATCCCTCAGATCGTTAAATTTGCAGACCTCCAGCGCCGCCCTCGTTGACATGTTAGTGTTAGTGTTGCTCGATATATATATATATATATACATGTGTATACACATATATATATATATGTCATGTATGTGTTTGGAAAAATATAATTTTCCCAGCCCGCAGGCCCAGCCCACTCCCAACCTCGCCGCGCATCCACAGGCATCAACAAAGCTAACCGGAGCTTGCACCCTTCATCCAAGTCCCAGCGAAACTCACTCTAAACGAACGAAGCCTCACTCCCACCTTTTTTTCACACCACAAGGAAGGATGCCCATGATTGTGGGGGAGGGGACCTGGAGCTTGGCATATATATATATATACATAAGCAGCTAACCAGCAACAAGTCAGGTGCTCGTGGGCTATTTTGGGCAGGATGCTCTTTCCCTTTCAAATCAGGTGCCCCCCTTTACCCGCCCCGTCCCAGATGTGAGGACTGGAGCATAGGCCGCCAGTCGGCCTGCTCATGGTCAGGCACCTGGCGTTTGGTGGACGTCATCTAGTTTGGGGACTCATGTCCACCAACCACTTCTCTATTTAGGAGGACGAGACATTGGCTTGGAAAAATCTTAACTCACCCACTGGCTTTAACATGGAGCTCTGAGAGCACTGCTTTGCAGAGGGCGTCTATGTTCATTGGCAAATGTAATGCCTTGATGGCATCTTCTTGTAGTCATGGCCTAAAATTAGACGCACCAAGGCTTTGTTTCACCAGTAAACTTATGTGGTTCTCGCTCGTGTGCCATCCGGGAAAATCCCGCGGTAAACAAGTTGTCATTGGAAGGCCTAGCAAGCCCACCGCTATTACAGAAGGAGGATTTCCTCAACCCTGACTTGATTGCTATTTGGTTGGATTTGTTATTAACTTTTGGGGAAAAGGTGTGCGGTTCCCCCTAATCAACAACAGTGAAGCAATGAGTGTGATTTCAAGAAACCGTCAGAAGACTACTGATAATTGTCTCCAACAAGTTGAAGCCTAGCATTATTAGCCACGTCAGCAGGGCGCCCATTCCATCAACCATTTTAATAAGTTCGCCTGTTTTCATGAAGTTTGTAGGGAGGCCACAAAACGTCTTTCCACTCTGCCGCAACCAAACGTGAACCGGCTTCGGGTGTTCCTCTCACCCGCATATGAGCCATCCCTTGTGGTTTCCGACCAGCAAATTCAACATGCCATCACCCAGTGCTTTCAGACAACTGCAGGTAACCAGGAGACATCACTGTTGACCAGAGGGGCAATCCCTGCAACCAAGGGTGACTGGGAGCCAAAGGATCAGGGAACCAAGAAAAACCACTGCATTTGACAACTTCTGTGGTCTGGTAGGTAGGTGAGCATCAACTTGTCTCTGCCTGGTAAGGCAACTGAGAGATCACGGCAGAGGTACTGATACTTCCCAGTTTGAGTGATTCAAACATAGTATGTAGGTGGCCCTGAGTCGAAAGATAAGTGTCCTTGGTCGGTCTTGTGGTGAAGCAGGTTTCAAGACCATTCCAGGCTTGCTACGTTAGGCAAATTGCACAAAGTGAAGCTCACACAGGGGCCTCGGTCAAAATCTCCAGTAGTCTATGATTCATTTGGGAGTGGCATGGAGAAACTCACAACATGTCCCACAAAAAAGGGTGAGTCACATGTCCAATCGGGGGAACCAGAAATGTTCCACCGCTCGTTTAATGCACCTCTTCTTTGCACCGTGACAGGTTGCAGCTGTCAACCACGCGATGAGTCTTACCATGCGGCCCGGCATGAACGAGCTTTCGAGGGGGAGATGGGAAATGGATCTGTGTCAAAGCCATAATTAGTAGTTTACCGCAAACACGCAAACCAGGTGTTTGCGTTGTCTTCATTTTGAGTGGATCTTGAAGCTTTAACTTGTTGCTTGAAAATGCGGATGGTTTCCCCACGAACCAACAAGAAGTGAGTCACTTGTAGCAAAATCGCCAGCAAGTACCACGGATGTGTTGCGTGCGTGGCCCCCTTGGATACAGTGGGGTCGCTGAGGAGCCGACACTAAAGGGAAACACCGCAGTCTTTGGGACCCATCTTTGTTCACGTTTCTAGAAGTCACGAAAGGCGATCTTCAGGTCATGGCAAGTGGCTGTTCGGGTACCCAAAATGACCCCTGAAATGCAAACACACATTAATCCTGTGCATCCCTAGCTCGTTATTTTTGAGACACACCCAAATGAGTACAATCTGAGCACTCCATACACTGGGCCTATCTGGGCCTAAAGGTACTGGTGCACGAGAGACTGGATGACTCTCCAAGAATCTGTCCGATCGTGTTCTGGGTTGCCTGCGTGTCCCCTTTTCTGGGGTCTCCAGAGATATGTTACATATTTTCGGGCCGGGTAGACTACGGAACCATGTCAGACAATATGTGCTTTTCTGTGTGCCCCAGATGTCGGCCATGTCGATTTTACACGTATCACAAGTTCGGCCAGTTTTACAGCGCTTTGGGGTGATGCTTAAATGGGGAACCGTACGGAACCTATCTTCCAAGTCGCAATTTAATTAGTTGTAACTATGGCAACTGGAAAGCCGGACTGGGCATATTTTATGTTTGATCATTGCAGCCCGGCATGCCAAGTACCCAATGAGAGTTGTTGCACCCATTGGCGTTTCCACTTATTCGTGCTAGGACCCATTGGTGGCTTCGGAACTAAGTCAATACGCGCTCACTTTGCTTCCCGCATGAGAATGTGCCACCGGGATTCAACCTTTAGGGGTTTGAGACCTCACCGATGAAGTGTGAGGAAGCCCTTAGTTAGGATTTGAACTCCTGGTTCTTGCGGAGGGTAAATGGGAAACCAACCCTTAACCTCGGAAAGGTTGGTGAAGTCCCCTAATTGATCCAAGTGGCCGAAGCACGGCGAGCCAGTTCAAAACAGCATGTCAAGGCCCAAATGATTCTATAGCCATATTTAGTCATGAGTCATGATCATAAGATGATCATGTGCGATTGAGCCTTTTCCACAGGGGAGACTTGTTCATTGCTCCGAGGCTTAGACTCTCGCTGCTGCTGGCGCCGGCTGCAGCGATGGAAAGTGCCGCCGCTAGAAACAGGGGGGGGAGGGGCTGTTTGTGGGCCGAGTTGGCTTGTGCAACACGGGTTGCAAGCTTGGGGCTGCCTTACAATCAACCAATGTATGGTCCGCCTTTGAGGAGGTGTCCTTTTGTTCTTTTGGCATGCCAAATTGGTCCCCAGGCAAAAAGCTTGTGAGTCTAATTATTCAGCAAACACTCAGCATGAAGGGTCTTTTAGAGGCAATGGCCTTCAGGGTCGATTTAGCCTGTTGAAAGCCAAACGAGCGAGCCGGGGCCAACTGTTCATGTCTTTTTGCTTCGGCTTGAACGACCTTGGACTTTGTCAAATGGCAAGCTTTCCCTGGGTAGTCTGTCAAAAGGTTTCGAGTGACCCTGGGTACGGTTTTCTGATTGGCACCAAAGGGAACATGGCCATTGAGCAGATTGCTCTTCACGCTATTGCTACGTTTGTGTTTTTCATGCAACTGGGCGAATCATGGCAGGGTTGAGGTTGTTTTCCTTGCAAAGGAGACTGTGAAGCAAACAGTCCTGCAGCTTGGCAACCACAACGCCCAACAACGGTCTGAGAAAGTAAGACCCTGTATGGAAGGTTGTATTCTCTTTAAAAGACATAGGGTTTGCAAAGTTTGCCAAACTGCCCATGGAGCCCTTTGGTGGCCATTCAGTGCGACATTTATGTGGGCAGCGATGGTTTCACTTGAGCTCTTAAGTCAAGCCGAAGCGGGTGCCCTTTGCCTTGCTAGGTCCCCCAGTAGTGCCCTTTTACCCTTTTTTGGGGGAGGGTTCCCCTACTAAAATAGACTACGGAAAAAAAGGCTAGCCTTGTTCTAACCTCTCTACTGGAGGACCTAGTTATGGCGAGGAAGGGGGTTGTGGAACCTCTCAGAATTGTTGATGCTGAAAGCTTAAATATGAACTTCGGGAAAGATTGGCAGGGGCACGCGTTGTAGTGGTATCAAATCCGCTTCGCATGCGAAAAGCCCTGGGAGCTTGTCAGGAAGCAAGTAAGCAGATTTGCTAAAAGAACCACCTCTGAACAAGGGAATTTCCAGCAACGCAAAAACAACAAAACCCTTTTGACTTTGGTGGGTGCTCATTCTTAGTCATGGTCCCAGGCTTCGGGTGATGACCTGAGTCACTTGAGGGCTGAGACACCTGTGGCCAGTGCCTTCGCTAAGGCGCGCTGGGCGCAGAGCTGGCGACGTTGCCCTGGGTACGGTTCGCCTCGCCGGCGGAGTTGTGGTGGTCGGTCAGCGCGGCTTCCCTTGCCTTGAATCCTTGAAACCAACCCTTTTGCACCATGCCCGAGAGAACTGTCTTCTTGCAAGCAAAATGGGACCTTAAAGCACATTGTAGAACAAGGGATCCTTTTTTTGTTGGTTCAAAGGTTGAACCCGCCAGCTACGCGTTGGGCATAATGGGTTCATTTTGAACAGCCCAGCTATAGTAGGTAATCACGGGCGACCACCATTTGGCTGTGTGTGTTTGTGTCTGTGTGTGCGTGTGCGCGCGTGCGTGGTGTTTCTCGTGTGTTTATTTGCTTATGTTTGTGGTGGTGATGTCTCTTGTAGTCCTTCATTCTTAACAATGTGGTTTCATCATCCTGTTTTGGACAGGAAATTGCAAGTCAGCCTCCTTTTGGGGTGAGGCGGCCCTTTGTCAGGTTCTAACAAACAGGCGCATCAGATGACGATCATGTAAACGAAGCAAGCCAGGAAAATATTGTTTCAGAACCAGTTTTTTTTGTGATACCAAGGAAACCTCCATTTAAGCTGACAAAGTTGTCAAGGGAATTGACCATGAGTGATAAACAGGTCCCATTTTTTGCGTGATACTGGTCTAGCCTATAACCCAACTGTTGGAACCTGCGCTTTCGCTTTCCCGCCATCCCCAAATCAGTCGGGACTCCGGGAAGACATTCGTGACCCTTCGCAATAAACAAGTCGAGGGTAGGTCGATGCTAGGCTCCAGGGCTCCTTGAAAGGCGCGCTCAGGGGGCTCCAGTTGAAGAGTTGCCCGTCGTGAGGTCTTCCGGACCAAGTTGGGGCAGCTTGAAAAGACGGCCGTTTTTCATTTTCGGACCCTGGTGACGCCGAAGGAGCCGCCATAAGGGGATACCAGAACGTGCGCCCTAATGTTGACAACCAGGGGCTTTCCCCAAAGGAAAGTAGTCTTCCAAACCTAGGCTCATGGTGTGCGTGTCAACCTTGTTTTGTGCTAAGTCATTTTGTTGGCCCGGCCTCCCTTCTTGGGTGTGAGCTTCTTGAAAAATCCTTCAGCCAGGTCTTATCAGACCTCTCCTCCGCCGCGCACACTCTCCAGAAGACACTGCCGGAGAACTTTTTGCAGCGGCCCGGCTGCGGAAGTTTTGTGGGCCGAAAGTGTTGAAAGCTTTGTGGCTGCTCTGTTGAAGTCCAAAAATTGGGACGCCTTTCTTTTGAACAACCCTCATATGGGAGCTGTTGTGTGAAGGGGTGATTTGAAAGATTCAAGCAGTCGAAACTCCTTTAGTCCATGATCTTCAAACGGAGAATTCAGGGCACCGACTGCACCCTCCAAGAGGGCGATAGCAAAATTAGCTTCGCCCTTGACTGCTTGCTTTGCCCCAATCCGTCCTTTTGAACTTCTGAATTTGCCATTGTAGGTTCCCATTGCGAGTCGTGGCCGCCAAAGGTTGGCCTTTTCATTTGCAGCAAGGTTGGTCCTTCCATTTCCAGCTGCATTGGGGAATTAAGTTCAAAGGGTGGGTTAGTAGGTTGGTTGGTTGGTTGGTTGGTGGGTGGGTAGGTGGGTGGGTGGGTGGGTGGGTTGGTGGGTGGGTTGGTGGGTTGGTTGGTTGGTTGGTTGGTTGGTTGGTTGGTTGGTTGGTTGTTTGGTTGCTTTTGGATGATGAAGGTGTATGTATGTATATGTGTAAGAGGTATGATTTGGCGGCAGCGGGCTGTGGCAATGCACTTGTTGATGTAGGTTGATGTGCCCGTGCGCGCAAGTCCGTATTTGCGATTTGCGCTCGCTTGCCTATGTCGAGTTCTTGTTGAATAGCTTGTTTATTGGACAAACATATTGCAATATATTGGAAAGCGGTTAGTTTTGTTTGGGGTTCCTTTTGTTTGATGTAATTCCCACTTCAATCACCGAGGCGCGGGGAGTTTGCCATGGTCCGGGACCTCGGGACTTGTGGCTGGGTCCGGCGGTGAAACGAGCTGCACACTGATCCAAATCTTGTTTTCAGGTTCGGCCACTTTAATATGTGGTTCTGCTACATGCTTTCAACTGGTGTCTTGCGCGGGTTATGTCGGTTTGTCATACGGAAAACTCCAAACTGGCTGTTCTCCCTTCGGTCGCCTTTGAAAAAAAGAAGGAAAGGTCCTGAAGCTCAAAAGAGGACACATCCACATCAGGGTTTGGTCGTAGCAAGGATTTTTGGGCGACAAGAATAACTACAGCAACGCCATTCGTTGACTTAAAGACATGTTCACAGCTAGTGGTCGCAAGACGGCAATTTAAAATCGAGGTAGTCTTTCACCAATCTCGGGTCTCCTCCAAGATTATGTTATGTGAGGGAACCCCCTCCCCCCAGAAGAAAGAACAGGTGTTTTTTGTTGGTTTCTCATTACACCATTATTGAATGCCTCAGGGAGCATCATCATCTAAGTTGGGTCAAACATTCTTTAATGGGGGTTGCACCTGAGCTGAGACATTGTCTGCTTTGTTTGCTTCCATTCAATGGATAGATCGTGCCGGGGGTGTCCTCGAGCGAGAAGGCCGGGAATCTTCACCTATTGAAATGGCTACATCGTTTTGGCAGGGTGAACCTGCCCAACGTGTCTTCAAACGGATGCCGGCAGTTGATGTCAGGGGAACCTTTTGGGCTCTGTTCTCCAAGCTCTTGGCCAAGTGCTCAGCGGTACATCGTCTAGAAGCGCGACTGCTTTTCATGCTTCGCAGCATAGTATAAATGGTTGTTTCTTGTTTGCCTTGGCTCGCTTCTTGAGTTTACGGACTTTGTACTTTTTGGGAAGGACATTTTAGTAGCAAACAACCAGCCCATCCACTCTGCATTGATCACTCAGTTCTTTCACCCGCATCCATGTCCAACTTGGCATTTGACAGATAGCCGCTGTAGGCATGCAGGAGAGTTTGGCAAGCGGGCACAGAAATTCCACTTCCCATTGCCAGACGGCTCGCTGACCTTTTTGTCCTTAGCCCGATTCGCAGCAACTTGATTGGGCTTCGACCCTACTTTGCTTTTGGGGAGGCTTCCCTTGAACTTGCAAGCAGTGGTACTTCTTGGGCTCCCGACTTTCCGATAGGCGCACCGGAGAGCCAAGCAGCCGGAGGCCCGGGCGCTTTTTTGATGGTCCGGCTATTTGAAAGTGGCAGTTGGGTGGATGGATAGGCAAGGCCCTACACTTGGCCTTTGGTGCATTGTGCTTGGGTGTTAGGACTTTAACTTTTCGCCAACTAATGGGTTTTCCAATTAAACCACTAAAAGTTAAGCTTTTAGCATGGGAGCAGAAAGCAACCGAGCGGCTGTTGGATGATAAACCTTGATAAGCTGACTCCCTGAGTTCATGGACTTTACACTTTTGGGGTTTGGGCCATTGTGTGGCAAAGAAATGTCTGGACTTCTTTGGCCAGCGTGAAACGTGTTGCTTCTAGATCTTCAGGGGGTTCCTTTGGATAAGGGCTAAAATGGATAAATAATTTCAATCACGCTTCTCTTATGATTATGACACATGTTTGACTTAAAGCACCCCAGCCTTCATTGCACCCTTTTTCCAACAATCATGCAAGTGGACAAGGGACCTTTCTCAGACGATGGTAGTCTTCTAATTCCCTATGGTCCACACCGTTGTTGGAAAGACCACCCTCCAGGATAACCTCCAACAGAGGAAGATACCTGGCAGTTTCCTGGGAATCGCCTTTTCAGAGCCTCAGAGGAAGTCAGCAAAGAAAGCGGCGGGTCCTTTTACAGTCGTGCTCAAACATGAAGGACATACTGTAGGTGCTAAAGAAAGCAGTTCCTGGACGAATGATGAATATCCCTAAGAACAATCTCAATGTTAAAGAAGAACAAGCATTTTCCCCAATGATGAATTAACATTTCCCCGGGACGAATGAGGAACTTTCTATGGTCATCCTAGCAAATTTGAGTTTTCCATGAAGGAAGCCATAAGGATGCTGGACGAGGCAAGTGGGTCATGGAGCCCAAAACGAAATTTCTCCAACCCCCCATGTTTTCCACCAGTTTCCCTTTAAAGCGCCCAACAACAACCGATACTTCCAAGAAGAGACAGACCCATATGCATATCCACCCGTAGATGTGCAGTTCCTAGTGACCCATAGTGACCCCACCAGTGCCTCAACCCGCGTCAGGTTGGCACTTTCACCCACCAACCCTTTTGAAATTGAGTTAAAAGCAGACAAAACAAGGAGCTGACAGACGTCCTAGTACTTTAAAGCAAGGGTAAGGTATGATCATAGGGCCAACATGGGCTGGCCCGTCACATTAAAGTCCCTCTGCAGAATCCCCTCAACATCTGAGTAATTCAGCCCGAACCCTGGTGATAACTTCTCGGGTTTGCGCCGTCGTCCTGAAGGCCGCGCCAAATGAGAGCGAGGTCTGGCAAGCCCGTGGAGGCTTGCTCAAAGGCATCCCTTTTGGTTGGTTTCCTTTTGAGACCTTTTAAAGGAATCGTAAAGGGTAGGGTCCAGTTTGCGAAGCAGCCCTTGCTGGACTTTCCTGAGGATTGGCAGAAGGAACCTCACAAGCAGCCATCAAAGGGAGAATTGTCCGTGGGGATTTCCAAAAGTGAACCAGAGGGGACAGGGTATTTGCTTTGACGTTCCAGCCCCTGTTGATACAGCCAGAAAAATCACCTGGAACAAGTGCCTTCCTCGTATCGCCAGGAGGCGACTGCGCCAGAAGGTTCCAGCCCGCGGGCAGCGCTGACGCAGGAGGTGCGCGAAGCGCTGCCGGTTCAGGCGCAACCAGGTCAGCCGGAGCAGCCAGTTCAGCCTGAGGCGCAGCCTTTGCAGCAGATACAGAGTCAGGTGAGTCAGCTGCCGCAGGCTCAGTCTCAGGTTCTACCTCAGGTTCAACCTCAGGCTCAGCCTTTGGTTCAGCCTTTGGCTGAGCCTTTGGTTGAGCAGGCGCAGCAGGCACAGCAGGCACAGCCGATTCAGCCGCAGCAGCAATCGCAGGTTGAACAGGCGCAGGCGCAGACGCCGCAAGTGCAGCAGGTCCAACCAGTCCAACAGGAAGCACCGCAGCCGGTGCAACAGGAGGCACCGCAGCCAGCGCAACAGGAGGCAACGGGCCAGCAACAGGAACCGCAGCCGGCACAGCTGCCACAGGCAGAGCAGGTACAGCAGGTGCCACAGGCGGCCGACCAGTCGGCAGCTCTTCAAAGCCAGCCAGCACCGCAGGCGTGGGCATTGGGTCCATTGATACGGATGGCGAGTGATTCGTAGGGTATATGTCCCTATGCGTTCGTCTCGAATGAGTGGGACCCCCCCAAAATGGCTGGTGGCCTTTTGGTTTCCCAAATCCACCTCAAACCCTCAAATCAGGACTTGACTTTTGGAAGATCGATTTTGAGGAAGACTGTTGAAGCCATCAAAGCCCAGGTAGGCTAACGGACAGTCCCAACAAGAAATGCGTGCGGATGTCTGGATTGTTGATTGGTTACATGGCTGCGAGTGGACCCCTTTTGTACCAGATCTTGACACTCGTTCGGAAGTGAGTTACTTTATAATCTCAGTTGTCCAAAACCGATGTGAAACCACCTTTCGGTGTTCCATGTGTAATCAAGGTTCCAAAAGGTTCCCTTTTGTTTCTGGGGTCCTTTGAGCAAGAAAGCGACGGTCTCAGTGGGTTGGAGGAGGTGACAACGGTTTTTTCCGATGCGATGCTACAGTCCATGGGCCATGGGATTCAGCTTACCCTGAGAAGGTTGGTGATCATATCAACCATTGTTTGGCCCTCAGGGGTAACTCATCATCTTTTTTGCCATAATATGGTTGGGTTAATATGACCATGGTTTGCCCTTCAGAGGTACCTCATCATCCTTTTTGCCATCAAGTAGTCAAGCCCGCTGACAACCGTTCTTTTCGTGGGAATCAGTTGAACCTTAAGGCGGGGTGATCGGGGTTGCGCCAGGTGCTTGCATCGCAAAGCGCTGCAGGAGGCTCAGCATCAGGCCAAAGGTTCCACATCCAAAGGTCGGGCAGTGCTTCTCAACATGGGTGGCTCGTGCTTCGCAAGGCGGATTTTATGAGGTTTCCCTTGGGCCAACTTTCTAAGTCCCCAAAGGCTCCCGATGCTTTTTGGGCCCTCAAAATGGGTTGTTTTCAAGGGCCCCCGAGGGGGGTTCTTCATTGGAGCCTCCCGGGGCCCTGCATGGGGTCATGAGCCTTAGGGTCTTGGTAATCTTGAGGGTTCTTTGGGTTGCTTGGGGAAGTAGAAACCGGATCAACATAGTACGCGCATCATTCTCTTCTGACTGTGGCTTTGGCTTCAAAGTCGCCCCTATAGTACATGGGCCCAAGTCTGCAGCCTCCGAAAGTGGCAGTTTTCGCGGCACCAGTAACTTGCCAAACCTTTGAGGACCATCCACGCTCGAAGCGGAAATCTAGTGGTCAGAGAAGGCCGTTCGTCTATATGGCACAAAAGCTTTTAAAAGGCGTCACCTGCTTTTGTTGGTTGATGTTCAAGGGAACCCTCCTCCCAGTATTTGGAGGAGTTAGCACATGGACCTCAACTGAGAAGTATCCCCTTTGTGTGCCAACTGTGCCTGTTGGGTGTGCGAACTGATTGTGGCTCACTTTGGGAACCGACGTTTTTTGTATTTAAATTTGAGCCAGCCGTTTATTTGAAATTCCTCATTTTGGGTTAGCAATGTGGTGTTGATTTGACGGACGAAGGCAGCAAGCAAGTGAGTGAGCGACTGGTGATTCCAGAGTTGCTTAATGTTTTAGTTTGCCGTGTTTTTGCGTTTTCTTTTTTTTGCTTTCCTCGATCCCGTTTTTTTTTTGGAATCACACCTGGCGGGTCCTGATCCTTTTTTGCATCACATATTTTGAAATCGCGCCTGGAAGGCCCCGGTGATTTGTTTGTTGGAATCACGCCTGGTGAAATCGCGCCCGGGGGGTCCCGGTGTTTTGTTTTTTGAAATCACGCCTGGGGGTCCTGGTGTTGTTTTTGTTACATCACGCCTGGGTCTGATTAAGAAACAAAAGCAATCACCGGAGCCCCCAAGCTTGACTGCAAAAGAAAAACCATCCGGGACCACAGGCGTGAATTTAACAAAAAGCGGAGCCAAAGGCGTGAATTCAACGGAAAAGACACCCCGGCCAACAGGCATGAATGCAACAAGAACAAGCACCGGGACCCCCAGGACGTGATTTTAATAATACAATCACCGGGACACCCCGGGCGCGATTTCAAAAGCAACAAACACACTGGGGGGATTTCAAAAAAAAACAACACCGGGACCCCCCAGGCGTGATTTCAAAACATGTGATTCCAAAGAACCAACACCGGAGCCCTCACTTTGCCATGAGTCCCCATACATTTTTACCCCAAAGGGCATGCTTTCGACATCACCTTTTAGGGTCAATGTGAAGTGAGGTTGCTTTGGGAGCGGTGATGTTTTAAGCGCAAATATGGGTGTGTCTTTTCTTGATGGCAGCCTTTATTGGGTTGTTCTTTGTGGGAAACCCAAAGTTGAAAACCATTGTGTGTTGTACACCACCATTTCATTTGTTGCCAACTACCAAAAAGGACCCGGAAACCTATGTAGGGGTCCCCAAAAGTCTTAGTCGGACCCGGCCACGGCCTCGCGAGACAATTTCTCTGAGGCCAAGAAGATCACGCCGGCCACGAGGTATGCGGCGACCTTCTCCTTGGCGCTGCTCGTGAAGGTCATGTGCATGTTGAGCACCTCGGCCTCCTTTTTGTTCTCCTATAAAATTAACCCCGGATTAAGCAGGACCCCTGGTTGATTAAGGGGGTGTCCAATTCCCTGTAGTGGGGATTCGGACCACTTTTGGAGGGAACACCCCCCTAACAATGAGACGGGTTTATTAGTCCTGGGTCAGCATTAAGAGGCATAGAGGCAGGCCGTTGTAGCCAGAATCCGTCCATGTTTCATTGGTAACTTTGGTTTGCACTTCAGAAGATGAATTGAGGTCCCTTCCATTTGGGATGTTGAACCCTTGGTTCTTGTATAGATGGGAAACCACCCCTCAACCGGGCTCCAAACCACCAATTTCAGCTTCTGGTACAAATACTCCCGTAACCTCCTACCAGCACTTGTTTGTTGTTGGTATCATGTATTTACAATGGACAACCAGGTTGTTCCACCCTTAAAAAGAAGTTATACGTTTGGAATAGAGGGTGCTTATCCCCAGGTTCTAATGTTAAGGCCGGTACGACGCTGCTGTTTCTTCATCTGTTTGGACGTGGGCAAAGTAGGGCGACCTCACAAACCGAACACGAGGGAGGTACCACACGCATGAAGGTCGCTTTTTTGGAATTCCTCGACTTTTGCCTGTGCTGGTCAGTTCATTCAACATCATCAGCATGCTTTTCTAGGTGCTAGATCATTGTTTTGTTTTATGCTTTACAGACGGAAACCCACAGAACATGGGTAATTGCATATTTTGTCCGAACCCGCTAGTTAACATGAATGGTCTTAAATGTGACCTTAGACCGTTCGGTACCAAATTGCTCCTCCATGCCTACAAAATGTGATCGCCCTTTTGCTCGAGGCTTGGAGCAACCCCAGGTAGCCCCCTGCTTCGGACACGCCGTTCCGTGTGGTAAGGCAATGTCGCCTGCCATGTGTCACCATTTCCTCAGGCCGAGCGGGGCGATCCGTTGGGACGCCCAAAAAGAGGTAAATACGTTCAATTTGGAGAACCCCCCACATACAACCACATACAACCACATGTTTAAAGGTTTGGAGACTCAACGTGCCTGTGCTTGTTTGTTTTTGTCTACAAGTGCGCAGAGCATCTTCACGTCAATAGACACAACTTGACACTAGATTTGACAGTGGAAGCAGTTTTAGGGACCTCGACGTCGCCTTCTTAATTAGCGGACCTGCCCAACATGGTTATTTTCCTCTTGTTTTCCCTGTGCAAGAAACATGACACACACACACACACACTCCATGCTTTATGGAGTCAAAAAAGCTCAGCTAGGGCGTTGGGAATGTGGGGGAGTGTCTCTGACATGGATGTTTGCATAAATTGCCAGTGAAGGCCAGGAATGCCGCAAAGAGAACAGCTGTACTCAAAGTCAAAGGTGTTGCACGATAGCCTCCCCTCCCCGTGTTTTGTTTGCAGCAAGGCTTCAACGGCAAAGCAAATCAAGCGCAATGTTTATTGTATCGCAGCATGTGTCTCAGAATCAGTGTTTGTTCTGCAATTGGCGGGGATCCTCCTGGTGTCCAGGTATCGGTTTTCAAGGTAGGCATGATTGCATGCCACCCATACAAGCTTTTGCCGCGCATGCAGGAATATACTACAATTTATGCGGTGTATAACCTCCATACCTCCAGGCTGCCGGTCCGTGCTCACTTATTTAGAAGCTCAGCGGCATGTTGAGAAACTGGTTCTTGTTAGGTTTTCAAACAGCCGTGTTCCTTTGTAAGATGCATGCAGTGTGTACCCCATGTATTAAGTCGCACTTGCAGTTTCCACATTGCATGTCTTCATGACAACGGTCTTGCTTTTAGCCGCTATCATCGCAACATGTGGGGTGTCCTTCGGCCCGAAGTCGGCATCCCAAAAGGTGTAGACTTCGATGGCGTTTGGTATCTGCAATTGACACCCCTTTGTTTGGCAGGTTGAGCAAAAGCAAAAGGTGGACACATTTTAGCTGGGCTGTTTTTCAGCAACTTCGCCAAGGGGAGCAACCTTACTATGATGATGGGTTGTTTATTTTGTTTTTTCGTGCTTTCTCATTGTCTTCAGCTGGTGAGTTGTAATTTTGCTAGCCACTTCGAACTACCTTTGTAGTTGGATAGATACCTGGGTGTGTGTATTGTTTGGGACCCAAAAATACAGCCGGCATTTTTAAGGTCACCCAGCCCCCAAATTTTTGCGCATGTCTCACCACGTACCCTACCATGACCAGATCGCTTTTTCAGGGTGTCGTGCTGTGGACAGAAGCTTTCAAACCGAACTCACATCGTCGGTGTTTGATTTTCGTTTCGAAACCAAATGCATTTCAACCGTCGAAATCACAAGCTTGCTCAGCCCGAAGGCAAGCCAATGCAAGAAAAACACCTTTTGTTTCCCTCATGAGTATACATATTCAGGTTTACCTATGTGGCTGTGGCTCAAAAAACCGCTACCAAAATGGAACCCTGGTAAGTGGAAACATGGACCAAAACCTGCGTAACCCCTCCTGTTTAATTTTGAGCCACACCCATGTAATCAAACATCTTAATTCGACTTTGGCAAAAGCTGAGGTATGATGGATTTGGGGTACCCGCTACTCCAAATACCCCAATTTGTTGAACGTATACGTGTCAACAATCCAGTAAATACATGTTGTTTTTGTCAGGGTTGACATCATACCCTTAAAAAGGTCCAGGTAATTGAAGATTACGGACACACAATACACGTGGTCGTGTACATGTCAGCGGGTATGTTTCTCCACCTGCTGGCTGCTGGGTTGGATCGTTAACCTCTCGCCGTGGGAAAATGTATATGTGTGTGTGTGTCTGTGTGTGTTTGTCCCCACTCGCCAGTAGAATGTTAAACTGTTTTTTGTTGTTTGGTTCTGTTCTTGTTTCGTGGGTGGCTACAAAAGTCATTTGTTTTGTGCTATGGGGGCCGCTTGCCTCGTACTCACTTCCTAAGTTCATGTTTTTAAGCTTTTTGGGACGACCATTTTAGTGGTAACTAGAAAGTCAAGCCTTTTTTTGGCCCATCCACTCAGGAAGTGAGCATAGCTGTAAGGGTTGATTTCCCATTCTTTCCAAGCGTCGTTCTTTTCGAACACCGGGCGTTTACCTCCGGGTTTCCGGAGGTTTTCTAAAAAGAAGGATCCCTGGAAAGAATGGAAATGGAAGGTAGCACTCGAATACTTTGGTGCATTTTGCTTGGCTGTTAGGACTTTAACTTTTTGCCAACTAATGGGTTTTCCACTAAACCACTAAAAGTTAAAAACTTTTAGCACGGGAGCAGAAAGCAACCGAGAAGAGTTGTTCCCATGGGCCAGGTGCAGCAGTTCCACAAGAACCACGACACCGGGGAGGCGGACGCGGCGCCCTTGATGAGCATCCTCTACTCGGGGGCCCAGTGGCGCCTCGAGAGAAAAGGCATCGATGGGAGCTTGGGGCGAAAAAGGGACGCGTCTATCCAAACGACATGCTCAAACATAGGTGTCCTTTTGATCGGTGAGCGTGGTGAAAAATAGATGGGTTCCACTGGTTTAGATGGTTTTTGTTCCATTTACCAGGGCCATCTATTTTTCTATAAGGCCACTTATGGGCTCAAAGTTACTCTCCGAGTTTTGGTTCAAGGTAGGGTTGCGCAAAAATGGCGGGGTTAGGCACATGTTCTGTGATACGAAAGGGAATGTCTTAGTGATCAAGTAGTCATGGGAATGGGAATCCCGCATGGGGGGAGTTCTTTTTTATGTTACCCGTGTTTTGTGGTTTTAAACGGAAACCAAAAACAAGCAACGCCATTTTGGGGGTCCTAAAAGAAGAACGACGCACCCATATTGGTGACTGATGTCACAAGGTTCCCATGTTCCACCACGGGAGGCCTCCAGCCGAGGCTTTGCTTCATATCTTTGGGTGGCTAACTGGGTGGCTTTTCTGTTTTTGAGGCGAAGGATGCCCTTGTGGGCGGGTTTTTGGAGGGAAATCGGGGTGTGGGCTGGTGTTTGCCGGGAAATCAGGGGGAAACTACGTTTTTCACCGTTTTTCTTTGGGGGGTCCCAACTCCTATGCTGAGACACACTCAAGTTCAAGTGTGCAACAGAATCGGACAACATGTTTGTTGCCGTACCCCAGAGTTGGGTGAATCTTAGCCCATTCATGATCTGAATGTTGGCTCATCTCACCGATTCTGGGGTCACACCCATAGCCACATCCGAGCAAAATGTTCGGGGTCGTTGGTGTGGCCCCCTTTATCCCCTTCAATATATGGGTAGCCATACATGTCAAGTACGAACCACTATACTTTACATTGGCTCATACTTGGCATGTATTGCTCCCCCCCCCCCCCCCGATGTTCAAAGCTTTAAGACACCGCAACACAACCGGTGGCCTAGAGCTTTCCTTGGGGAGACAGGCTTCTGCACATGTTCCTGTCAGGATGGTCACTCCTGTTCAACTTGTGAACGCTGACAATGTGTTGACATTCCATCGCTTGATCTCTCCATGATTCGCTTGGGACATTGCAGGATTTCCTTCCCTCCATGTTCTGATCTGTGTTTTTCTCATGTTCTGCTTGCTGGATCCCTGAGAATTGGTATCTACAACTTGAAACCGGGATGGATGCTTTGGCCTAGCGATGAGCACGCCTCAAGGCGTTTTGGGATAGCTTCCTTGCGGAAACGAGACCATTTCTCCAAGGCGGCGTGGCTATATCCAACGGTCTGAATGTGGCGAATCTGTGGGTTCACCGCTGTAGAATAGTAAAAGAGTACCAAAAGATTTCCAAAAACGGACCAACAGGGGAAAACCCCGGTGAAATCCACAAAAGCACATCCCAACCGTTTTCTGGTTTGAGAGCTGGAGCCCCTCGGTTTGCCGCCCCATTGGAGGTGCATGAGAGTCTGGCCTTGGCGTTTGTTCCTTTCTTTGTAAAGAGAAAGGATACCGACCGTTTTGGGGGGGTTCTCCATTTTGAGACACGTGCAGACTTGGAGATGCAGCTATGCGCGCCGGTTTATTCGGTGTGGCTGGGGATTCACATTTCGGACGGCTTTCAAAGGGACAAACACATTTCGCCCCTACCATCTTGCAAGTAAGGGGGCAAGCAACCCAAGTGTCTAATTCGCCATGATGTGCCGTTGTTTTGTGATTGAGTATGCTTGGCTATCTTGCAATATTTCGGGCATTACTGGGTGGCATTGCTGAGGCGTCCAATTTCATGAATTCCCATCCAACGGGACCTTGAGAACAAATGTCGCTGGTTGGAACACCGCATGGTTGGTGGATATAATTTTGCGAAACGTGTTCATAGGGTCTTAAGATTCACACCTATGTATAAGATTCACACCCATGGGTGTGAGTCCTCTTTTTCCTTTTTTTCTTTTTCCGGAGTGGGTACTCCTTTCCGGGGGTCGATTTGAAACGATGCTAAAAGGTCCATGCCCACTTCATACCTCTGGGTGGATCCCTTCCCCATTCCTTCCAGAATCCTCCTTCCGAGCCATCAAACCAACAATGGACATGGCCGTTGTTCAAAAAGACTGATGATTGAAGCGAAGCAGAAAGGAATCAACCCCTAGTACCTGACTCTAAAAGGTGGTATTTACTGTGAAGAGAAAACAGCTATTTGGAGTGGGGTGTAGACGACAACCTCTGTCGCGCTGAGGGTCTTCTATGGGACCTTCGCCTTCTACATGACTGGGAAGAGCGGCTTTCTGGTGTGCCTCGGACGATCAGTGCCACCCGGTGCTTCCAGTTCCCACTATCCTTGGATGGGATCCCTTTAGAGGTGGACGTATCCTACAAGTATAGCCTTAGCATGGTGTTTTTGTTCACCTGTACGTTTTACGTGATGATTTTCACTGATTACGTGCTATGGCAACTGGAAGCACTGGGAGATGCCACTTGCCTTTTTCCCCGCTTGTCCCTTTCGTGTCCTTCACGTGTTCGTTTTAGCCCACGCCCCTTTGTACTTTCTAAGGCGACACCAAGGGGCCCATTTCACGGCTGTGACCGCATCACCCCGAGCAATTGGAAGTGAAATGGCCTTTACATTACCTGCAAAAGGCGATCGACGTCTTTTGCTCAGCGGGTCTTGGAGCAACCCAGATCTTCACGCTCAAAAACTATGCTCAAAGGGTACTGGAGTAGTGCGGGTGATGATGTTTGTGAAGAGTTGCACACCCGGAATCGTGGGGAACCAACCAATTTTTGTCATAGGAATTTGCCCTTATGGCTGGTCTCTAAGACCTGATGGCCCCAACCTGGGCGCGGGGCAAGGACTGCTGCCAAAACACGTGGACTGGTTGCTTGGAGTTGGTGTTTTGCGTACTCCGCCCCGAAGCCCGGCCGGGGTCGAGGGACCTGGACCGAGCTTGGGGGTTGTCTGGATCAACCTTGGACCAAGCCATAGCTGCCCCTTTTCGAGGTAAATTGCCGAGAGTGCAAGGATGGCGGGTAACGGGGGGGGGGTTACACCTTGTTCCATGCTTCAATCCTGGGGGGATCTTTCTGTCTTCCTGCCCTAGAGTCCAAATGTCATTTTTGCAGCAAATATCGAGAGATGAAGTTGGGACAGAGCTACCCGCCCATTGTTTTACTCTTTACCAAGTATTTACTATCTAGACCATTTTCATTTCAAGTTTTGGTCATGACTCGCCTTTTGTGCTTTCTTTCAGGGGACCCTCCCAAAATGGGCTTCGGTTTTCCTGTTCAGAAAAGGGGCATCCCAAAAAGAAGACCAGCCATGAAGATCGAGAAGTTGGTGTGTGAAAGCGCTCGGAAAGCATGGGGAGTCGAGGTGGCTCCACGGACGGTTTAAGACGCGAGTTTATCCAAGTGGATGGTTCTTGGACGGTGAAGGGACACCAGAAGGGAATGATTCAAGATTGGGAGTTTGGGGGATTCTCCATTTTGAGACAACTTCATGATTGAAAGAAATCAACACACACACACACACACACACACTTGGGGGCGCGATGTTGAGCAGCACCCAGGTTGGTCTACGCCAACATCACCGGAGCCGTGTTGGGCTCCTACTATATCTGGGGCTTCCAGAGGAACTGCCGCGACAAGAAGGCCTCCAGCCTTGCGCAGGTGTGTGTGTGTGTGTGAGAAACCCCTCCAATTCCATTCATAGTTCAATTTTTGGCAGATTTGGCTCTTTTGCAATCCGTGTTGTCCTTTCTGGTTTCTCTTTTAACCTACCTGCAAACGGGCACGCTTATAAGACACACAGACATATGTGCCATGGTTGTCAGGGCCCCGCAAAAAGGCACCCAAAAGTAACCCACCAGACTCTGATAGACTTAGTTTTCTGCGGCTACATGATTGCTCATAGTTTACTCCTCTCATGACCAAGGTTTGAGCAGTACCGAATCCGATACTGATACACCATTCCCATTGTTTAGACCTGATATTTGCCAAAACCTCCATTGGTGCCCTTTTTCCCTGGTTTCGTTGAGGGGCTTGGTCCCCCAGTACCCTGTTACCCTTTTTTTGGGGGGAGGGTTCCCCTACTACAATACACTACAGAAAAACGGGTACCCTTATTCTAACCTCTCTACTGGAGACCCTAGGGGAGTTTCCTTTGCACATCAACTACCAAGAAGAGAGTGTTTCTGTTTTTCTCGGTTGGCCACTGGGGCTGGGACAAGCTCGCGCAGCCGTGGGTGAGGCCTTGGAGCAGTTGCGGCTCTACCTCCGAGTGGCCGCGCTGATGGTCTCCTTGCAGATGCTGGCGGGGAGTCAGATGCACCCACTGGACACGGGTCCTTCGGACCCCCCCCCCAAACGGTTTTCCCCAAAAATCAACCCGGACAGGTTACTCAAAGAGTTTTATGAACATTCAAATCGAGTCGAGTCGGGTCGCTGCATTTCCTTTGTTCGGTTCAGGGATGCGTCTTTTTCTTGGATTTGGACCCCCAAAATGGTTGCGGGTGAAACGGAGGTTGGATCAAACGTCAGAAGGGAAATCGCCGATGGACACTTTGAAGCCATTTTGCAACCATCATATTTGTTGGGGGGTTGTTCAAAGACTTGTTTTGTCCTTATGCCAGATGGTGGTTTGCCTTAGAGGTGACCCATCACGGATCAGGGATTCTGGATTGAAGTTGGGATCCCACCTTTGGGAGGCCAAAGGCGGCTTCGCAACGCATTCCTTTCCCAAAGGGTTCTGATGATTTGGGCCCTTAACCACTTTCCAACAAGGGGACTGGGCAGGGATTTGGACAAGTACCTTCTTTCCAACAATAGTGTGGCTGAGACAGGACGGCAAGATCTCCATCTCGAACGCCCTGTCAGCTTCCTCAACTGTTAAAAAAAACCCTTTAAGAGGACTCTTAGTGGTACCAGGTGGCGGGCGACTCGTTTCAACTCACCCTGAGTTTATGTCCTACCTCGGGGGAATATGCTCGGACGGCCTGAGCCGAAGGTCTCCACTCCTATGGGTTCCTATGGGTTTCCATGGGAGGCTCAGACAAATACACGGAGCTTGGCCGTGCTTTCTCGATGTTTCTCCTATGGGATCCCTTTCCCCGTTAAAGTCCCCAGCCCCCATGATAAAGGAAAGGGTCAAGCTAGGCCTGTCTCTTTTATAGCCGAAAGTGATGAATCCCCCCAAAAAAGGGGACAACGCCCCTAAGCAATCAACCAGGGAGTGATTAATCCGGGGTTCCCATTTCCATGAAATGAGCCTCCCACGTGTTTGTCCATGTTGAGTTCCCTTTCGCCCTTCAACCAACTAGTGACTTGGGGTTGGTTTCTTCGCCTTTTTGTGGTTGAAATAAACCTTGTGCCTTTATGGGAGGGTCGTTGTTGTGAAGAAGTATTGCTCTTTGTCTTTTAAGGCCGTTTCGTTGGCTTCCCTTTCTGCGGAGCTCCTTCTTGTAAGGGCTTGGAGGGGCTCGCTTTTGTTGATTGTGTTGTTGTTTTGTTTGTACTGAAACGCCCACTTTGAGGACTGTAGATGCAGACTTGGCTTTCCCTTTCTGCTTTTTGCCTCCTGGTTTGTTCATTCCAATCAAGCGATACAAACAGGAACACACGATGCTTGCTTCCCTTTCTTGCTTCCCTTTGTTTTGCCTTCTGTTTTTGTTCTGGCATGTTCCCTCAGCCAAGGAATCTGTCTTGCAGGTCTAAGTTTCTCGCCCCGAAAATGGCGTCAGGCCATTCTGTTCCTGACCAGCGGCAGCGCGCTGTTTCTCAGCGGGCTCATGTCCTCGCTATCCAGTGACTTGGATTCGAAAGACGGGCGGGCGATCGAGTCGCCCACTTGACTGGGCGCATGGCCCCTTTTCTTTTTTGTACCAATAATCTTTCAGGGGAAATCCAGTGTCCCCTGTAGTTTGAACATCTCTGGTCAACGTCAGAACTGGGGTCATTTCCCTTTAACCTACCAACAGGTTGACTTTGATGATGGTTAAAAGTGGGGCGAGTTCGAAGCGAGCCCTTCTTCTCTCGCATCCAATCCCAACCGCCCTCGCCCTGTTACTGTTTTTCAGAAGACCCATTTACTGTAGCGGGATCCCTTATATAAACTGAGCACGTTCAGGGTTTGCAGAGTTCTTTTAGGGGTGATTGTCCTTAAAGCCACCATTTAGAGTGTTTTGTTGGTGATGTCATTTTCAATGTACGCAGAAATAAGGCCTTGTTAAGGCCTTATGGTCTTATTTGGAGGACACTAGGAGATGGTGTTGCATTCTAGGGTTTTTGAGGGCACCCTATGGTGTCCCTTTGAGTTCCATTCAATGGCCTCCGAAAATGGGACCCGAAAAAAGGGTGGGTGGACAAATCACAGGCCTGCAGAAACCCGCGCCCTAATGACATCGGGAAGCTTCCTTTTTTCTAGGGATTCCAGGGGCGAGGCATCGCCATGAGGTGTTGGACTGTTGGACCTCAATCGCATTTTTCAGGGCCAACGATTCTTGGGGCATTGAAAATTCATGTTGAGTTTCGGGCCAAGCGTCAAAGTATTGCCAGGAGCGTCGCTTGGGGTGATGGGTGTTGCCCAAAAGGATCGGATGGTCGGTATTCCTTAAACTTCCTTGCAGAGGGTCCATCCATCTTGCCCCTCATATCGGTTCAAAGAAGACTCACTTTCCAGGCTTTTACCCCAAACCGATTGAACGAATCCATCCTGATCGTCTCCAAAATGATGTGATATCTTGGGGGGTCTTATTGCATGTTGGTCTTCGAACAAATATGCTCCTCTTTTTTTTTGTGGCAGACTGGACATAGGCCAGAATCTGAAGCCGTGATTATTTGCGTCGGATGATGCGAATTTAGCCAAGGCATTATCGGGGCCTTTTCCCTGTGCTCCACTCTCCCGAAGGCGACGGTTTCGCGCACCTGGGGGACCTGGCGACTGAATGTCGTAATCACCCAAACTGCTTCCCGCCTCCTCCCGACATCTTGGACAGTTGACACGTTCAATCAGCCTGAAAACACGACCCGATGATGACGTGATTTCGCGGCAGTGAACCTTTTGGTTCCCAGAAAGCTGCATGAGAGAGCTGCACAAGAAAGCCATGCATCCCACCAAGCTCGCATTGCGATGCTTTGTTTCTCAGCCTAGTTGTTGTCTAGAGGAGTGAGACCTGCTGGTAGACACCACTTAGGTGGGGGGTCATGCCCTCAGGCCACTTTGGAGGTGGTCCCCTATTGAAATTCATAGCGAAGACACATACAGTGGATGGACAAACTCCTGCTCCGAATTGAAGCAATGGGAAACCGTTGCTTATAGGTGTGTTTAGGGGAATCATCATTTCAGGGTGTCTTAGGTGGTGCGAAATGGATTTCGTCCATCCACAGCATAGAAGTCTATGGTTCGTTTTGGGGAGGACCTGGGCGGGGCAGTATGGGATGTCGGGGATGTTCCCGCTGTGGGTCAAAACCAATGGTGCCATTTTGGGCTAGGTGCACCACCCAGTTTAGTCTATTTTAGTGGGGATTGGGATGTTCACTGGGGCTACGGGATTTTGACCCATGGCCATTTGACCACGCAAAAGGAGTACGCAACTGCCCCGTTGGGAAACGGGTGCACGGTTTTTCGAGGGCACCCTTTTCACCTTGCCTAGACAGGAAAAGACAATCACCTTTGTTTGCGGCCCCCTATTTTCACACATGCCCAAATTAACTTCTCTTGCTTAGCCTGAGAAATTCATAACTTGCTGGTTGAAGCACAGGTGCCTTCGAGCGATGTGATTCCGCTTTAAGTCGCTGGGCTTCGAGTAGGTGCTTGAGTATAACATGATTGTTGTTGGGACATTTTACATTTTTGCTTATTGCGGTTTAGTGTGAAATCCCCACTTACTTAGCTGCTAAACACGTAAATATTTGCTCCCCTTCCAACGTCATCTTTATTCTTTTGGTCGAACATACGGACAAAAAACAGCCAACAAACGCAAACACAAACCAACACCAAACCGCCACATCAACCTCCTTTTGGTTTTCCCCAACCGCCCAAAACACAAGTTACGTTTTTTGGTGGGGCGTTTGCCGCTGTGGTTTCGGCTGGGCAATCCAAGTCGGCAGGTGATCAAGACGCAATGCTCCGCCTCCATCAACCTGGAGCTGCTGCCCGGCGACCACCCAGAGACCTGAAGTCGTGGTGTGAAGCCGCTTGTGTGTGTGTGTGTGTGTTCGATTGGTGGTACCAGTCTTATTTTGTTTGTTTAAGGGAAACGAACATGAAACCATCCATTTTGTGTGGAGTACCTAATTTGACACATACCCAAATGACCAATTTCTGTGGCCAACAGAACCCCGTCAGTGATAAATTTGTCATGGGGATGGGAATCCTACTTTGCATGGGACAAGGATTGAAGCTGTCAGGCCGCCTGCTGTGAGTCATCAAAACCACGGCAGTAGGGGTCGCTAGTAGCCATGATTTTGCGGCCACTTTGGCACCAGTTGTTGATTAGTCAAGCGCCCAGAACCGATAGGCAGAGGAGTTTGCTTTTAAAACAGATGTGTTTGTTAGGGTTCCAGATTGATTTGCGGCAGTAGTCCCTTGCTTGACTGTGCTGATTCCAAGGAGTATGTTGTAGTTTTGTTGGTGCCCGCCCACTCCCCCGCCCCCCCATTTTTCTAGGTCCTGTTGCGGAACCCTCAATTTGTCCAGGTCCTGTTTGGTGAATCACTTCCCAGTTTTTCGGTGGATTCCACCGTTTCCCATTCCAAATCATCAGCCCAGAAAAGACGCGGTTCCAATGCCGTTTCGACATGTTCGGTCACCACCTGGGATTTTTATTCAGGTTCGGCCGAGGCCAATAGGACCCGTGCACACACACACACACACAGACTTGCCAACTTATAGGATCCCTTCGGAGATTTCATACGGTCCTGTAGGATCTTAAACCAACAACAATCGTGCCTAGGTCCCCCAGTGGTGCCCTTCTCTCGCCTTTTTGGGGGGAGAGTTCCCCTACTACAATAGACTACAGAACAAGAATCGGGTACCCTTATTGAAACCTCTCTACTGGAGGACCTAGTTAAACCAACAACTATCGTGCAGCTTCAATTCTAAAACCCGAAAATCGCCCTGGATCGGAATTCCGAGGCTCGTGGTGAGCATCGGGTCCTCGGTGCTGTGGGTCAGCTGCGGGGTGATGCTTTGGGACGTGTGGATCCTGCTACCGTGCCTCGAATTTCTATCGACGGACGTGGGATTGGGAGTCGAGATCTACAGTTGAAAGGCTAAGACATCCTCAGCTTCTGGACTTTTGTCAGTTTTTGGGATCAGTTTTAGCGGTATCATTTTTAGTGGTAAGCACAAAGTTATTAGGCTTTTTGGCCCAGAGGAGGTTAAGAACGGGCCTGGGTTTGAATGAAAGTGGTCAGATCTCGAGAGGGAGCAAGCAGCCTGGTTTTGCCAGGAGGTTAGTGGACCATTATCCTCATGTTTACTGCTCCCATTTTTTCCGAACATGTCTGGTGATTGACGAGAATTCATGGGTTGCAAAGTTGGCCAATTCACTCGACCCGAAAGGCTTCCGAAAAGGATTCCAATGCCCCCCAAACTCAAGTCCCAAATATTGTGAGTTCACGGATTCTGAGGTTTACACCCTGCCTGTAGTTTTCCTCGCATTATGACATCCCCAGACCATTGTCCCAGATATTGCTCCAAAGACCGGCTAAGATGCGACTTTTGTGGATCCACCCCGGCCCCTGTAGGACATTTAACGAGCAAACCAGTCTGATGGCACCCAAGGACGCTCTTCTGCTTGGTCATCCAGCTGATTTGCGGGGTCTTCGTGCTGCTCTTTCCTCGGGAGGCAGGACGCTTTCCGCAGGATCAGACAATCCATCGAAACTGGCCCGTTTTTTGTTTGAAGGGTTGGTTCCCCGTTCTTTTTCACCATTTGGCTTTTCAAGAAGCCCGAGGCTGTTGGCGGATGTCCATGTGGTTGTCGGTGTTTTATTCCGCCAGAAGAGCTGCTGTCCAAGTCACTGGTGGTCTTATGTCAATTTGGGAAGGACATGGGGGGGACGAGCTCTAACTTTCCCACCAAAACCAGAGAGTCCGTTTTTTCCACGTCCTCTTGTTAACACAATCAATTATGACCGTGGCTCGTACAGAATCAAATGGTCCTGGTGCCCTTTTTGTTTTCCCTCTCTGAGGATCATAGGATTTTGGAAGGCGAGCCTCCTCCACTTCAGCCACAATCAAAACCCGGGTACTTGGGTAGTATGGGGATGGTCGCAACCACAAGCAGGTGCGGGAATCCAGAGCATTTTACTTAGGATAGTTTGATTCTGACTCAGATTGCTTTTGGAGAATGTCATTTGCGCCACAGCAAGAACCTGGGTAAGTAGATGAACCTTTGCCCCTCCTCCCCCCTTTTTCTACGGTTTTGGGTTCGAACGTCTCCTTCTTTGGGGCCGGCGCGCTTTTTCCACGGCGCGCATCCTACCTGGCAGCCTGGCGGTCAGGAGCAGGGGGACTTGATCCACTTGCCTTCGAGATCCCCGCTCTGTACTTGGGTAATGCCAAGATCCGAGAGAGAGACCTGGCCGAAGTACCTCAAGACCCAAGCTGCTGGCATTCAAAGACCCACACGAAGGCCTCCAGACCCAATCTCCCATGTCTATTTTTTGGAAGCCAGAAGTGGAAAGCACAGCGGCTTTGGGTGCCGGCTACAGTACTGGCAACTTTCACATCAAAAGGGGTGTGAAAAGGGTCTGTTCTGTCAAAAAGCCGGCAAAGGGGGGGGGGGGCAGCACAGTTTTTCTGATTCTGTCTCATAGCTGTACCAGCCTAGCTGCCTAGCTGCTCTGCCCTGACATATATCATCGTAAAACGGGATCGGAGACCCAGTTCATGGCAGCCCTATGAGCTCTGGAGCTCTGGGTCCGAGTCTCTTAGTCCCTGGAATTTCCAAAAATGACAGATGCTGTGGATAGATAGAATCCGTTTCGCACCAGCTGCCAGGTGTTGAAAAATCCCAGTTCACAGGAGTTTGTGCCAGCACACAAATTGCATTTTTGTTGCTTTTGATTTCCCTCCAAAGCCACCTAAGCCACAAAGAGACTTCAAAGAACGTGGCCCAGGGGTTGCAACCTTTGGGTTCTAGGTCCCCCAGTGGGGCCCTTCTCTCCCCTTTTTGTGGGGGAGGGTTCCCCTACTCAAATAGACTACAGAAGAAAAACATCGGGCACCCTTATTCTAAACTCTCTCTACTGCAAGACCTAGTACTGGTTTGGGGGGTGTTTGGCCCCCCAAGACGGCCACCGAGCCTCGCGCCAACGCAGCCCCAGCCACCGCCCGCGACCGCCCGGGAGCCGCGAGGACCGGGGCGTTCCGCTCAGCGGGCGCGCCCATGCGGCGGCCGCGCAGATCCGGGCGGCGCTCGCGGCCACCGCCGAGCGAAGGGACTGGCAGGACTGGGGCGGGAGGGCGGGGCGGGGCCATTTGGGGCTGTGGGTCAAAACCAATGGGATCACATTTGAGGGTTTTCGGTGCACCACCCATTTTTAGAACCTATTTTGGTGGGGATTGGGATGTTCACTGGGGGTACGGGAGTTTCAACCCATGGCCATTTGGATTTGGGTGTGGGTCTGTGGGTGTGAAGGGTAGCAACAAGGGTTGTAACAAGTTACCAAGTAGTAGTTTATCCATAGTTTGGGTCTGTGGATGTGGGTCTGTGTGTGTTTTTTTTGGGTAGGGCGTGGCCATTGGTGCTAAGGCAAACATCAGGGTTCAAGATATTACGAATAGTTTGTCCCTATGGCTAAATATGGTGTGTGTGTGTGTGGGTGTCTTTTTTCAGGGTAATGTTGATTGTCCCCGGATTCATGAATTTCATGCATAGGATGTCCCTAAGTGTGGGGAACCATCACCCCAAGGTTGATTAATCCGGTGTCAACGTTACCCTTTTGGAGGCAACCCTTAGTGGTTATTAGTGGTTTGGTGATTGGCAGACTCTGTTCCATGTATTATTTTCTGTGTACCCCAGATGTGGGCCAAGTTTTGTGGGTATCCTGTTTTTAGTCACCCCTTACTTGATGGTTTGGGCATTTGAACCCATTGGCCATTGGGACCACGCTCAAAATCTAGGTAAGTGAAGGGTAGGAATGGACGGTTGCAGTCCAAAAAATGTGCGGAAGCCCTGTTGATTATTCATATGCTTTTGGGTAGAACCCATTGGTAGGTTTTGATGACTCATTTGCGAGTGTGTGTTTGTCTAGGGGTACCATTTTTGGGTTATAGGAAGCCCGAAAGGACAGCCCCCATGTTGGGGGTTCAACTCCCTACTTAAGCATACCCGGTTGTTGGGTGGTTCTGCTACTTGGCTTCGTAATGTCACAGCATAGTTGGCATGAAGCTCAAATTGGGAACTTTTGACATCTACTTTCGCCCAAGTGGTCACAGGACTACGGCAGCACTGCACCGATCTCAGCCTCGCGTTTCGGACGTCGGCCGCATGCGTTGCAGAAATGTCGCTTCGACCAAGTGGACGTGTGGGTGCAGGTTTCAGTCATTGGAGTACATTGAAATGAACTCCTGTGTAGATGCGCCAAAGGGAGCCTTTTGGGGATTGCTTTGAAATTCCCTTCGCCCGTTTCGACACACACACACACACACCCGCACACCGGCACAAAAAGGGGCATTCTCGACCAAAGAAGCTGCATTACAACGAGATCTTGGCAAGTTGCGGGCTGTAGACTCCACCGATGATACACAAGTTGGAAGCGCCTCATGGTTTCCAGTTACCTGTTTCACAGATCATCCGTGGGAGTAGGTGAATTGGAGCGGGCCGTATACATCTTGGCAGTTCCGGCCATCTTAGACTAAAGTTTGGCTTTCAGAAGGGGATCAAGGAACCATCCACCTTCTTTTGGGTATTGAAAGGGAAAGAGGAGATCAACCAGAGGGGGCCTTTTTTCCTATTTGCAGATTTGCCGCCCACTAGGATGAGGGCTCTGCAAGGGATCAACGAATCCGTGTGAGCTGTTCATCCACTTCCCGCCCAGCTCGGTGGTCTCTAAGGCGGGTGCTGGCACGGGTGGCACCTGCTGAGGCTCGGATAGCTTGCGGCTTCTGTCGCTTCGTGGCGCGACGAATCCGGCGTTGCCAAGTTGATTTGTGATTTTTGGTGAAATGATGTAAATGAGTTTGATTAGTAGTGAAATGAGTGTTTGTTGATTTGTTTGATTAGTAGGGTCCTCCGGATAAATTACTGCGGAGTTGAGATTATATTGAGGGAGTTTGCATCGGCCGCTTTTTTTTGCAGAGGCAATAGACAGTGTTGGCTCCAACCTGGATTGTCAAACACAAATCCAAGACAATTTCTACTGCCCCCAAACCACTATCCCCAGGGCAAAGCATGGCATTCTACGCCCTTCATAAAGTGGCTATATTATCGGCTATATAGGGGCTGTATGCTCAGTAAGTCCCGGCACCCGGGGGGAGTGGTTTGAGGACCATTGTAAAACAAGGGTTAGAGGTTGGACTCCGTTTTTTGAAGGGTCCAAAGTGACTTTGGCGATGCTTTCAACTGCAAGTTCTTTCCGTGTGGTTGTTTCAGCTTCCGGGCGCTATGAGTCTTGTTAAAATGTTCAGCCAGCCACTGCTTCCCTTTGAAAGGAAGTTATAAGAACAATGATTAACCCCCCTTTAAAGGGAAGCCATCCACAGGGAAGCTATAAAATGTTCAGCCACTGGTTTCTTTAAGAGGGGTTGTGTGAATGACGAACCCCCGAATCGCCCCCTGCCAGGTGGCAGATTCTCGGACGCGAGCGCTCGCTCCGAGCCAAAAGGGCGAGAGTCGAGCCGCAGACCAGACCAGTGCTGTGGCCTTTGGAGGGGGTCTCATGACTAGGCAAAATGGGCAAAAGGCTAAGTGGGCACTAACAACAAAGCAACCAGAAGAGGGAAATAGAGAGAGATAGAGAGAGAAAGAGAGCGAGTGAGAGGGAGAAGGTGTCCAAGAAAGAGTTGTTTTTCTTGCCAACAAAGCCACTAGCTGAGCGTGTGTTTCATGAATTCGACCCCTTTGTCAGTTCGGGCGGCCATAGATTGGTGCCAGATCTGAACCCATGGATCACTTTTGCACCTTACAGTTTCCTTTGGTAGGGGTGATGGTTTGAGGGGAAATATAGCGAGCTCTGTGAAACAAATGTATGCCCAGCACTCGGCTATCTCTGACTGTTGCCGCTCTGGCACAAGCCGCGGTCATTGCCGTGCGCACGGGAACGAGGGGCATAGGCCGGCCGGGGATGGACCCGAATGCTCATGTTCACCCACTCGCAGGGCTGTCCCAAGCCTGAGGGTCAGAGATGACAAGGAGAATATCAGTTGTTTCCCCCCCCCCCCCCTCCCTTTTTTTGTGGACCATCCAAAAGGATGGAAATTTGGTTTGGTTTTCTTTTGGCTTCCCCGCTGGAGCTACATTGGAAGCCACCCCCGTATCCTTTAAGTGTCTCTTTTTTGAGGCAGCCATCTTGGGGAGTCCCAATTTGACACATGCCCAAGCTGAAAAAGTGCCAAAACGACGGATCTCCAAGTTGTAGTTGCATTTCTTTTGGGGAGCAGAAGGGGGGGCCCGAGGGGGGCCTTTTGATTCAGCCTGCTTTAAGCTTTAACTAGTTTCTAGGCATCCAAGTTACAGTGAGTTGAACTGGTCGTCTTCCGCGGAGAATGAGATTGGAAAGATCAAGGGGTCACTTTCCTGAAACTTCGGCTTGGGTGAGCACTCTGTTGATCACGCTGCCATGCACCATACTGGCAAATTGGCAAATTGCTACCCCAACGGTAACCTGATAATGACAGGGGAATTTCCTACCGCCAGGGAGGTATTCCCAGAAGGTAAGCCTCTAACGGCCTTACCCTCTACCAAGGAATCTGGGGAGAACTCTCGTAGAGTACCTCCCCATGCGTACCTGAGAATCCTCCAGAGATCAGCTTTTGAGGCCAGTCCACTTGTCGGGTGACCCTCGGGCCCTAGGGGTGCGTCCCACATTGAAAGAATGGCCAAGATGTGAACTCGTGAACGGCAAGCAATGGTGGTTACGTTAACCCCCCCCATTTGTCCCATGGCGGTTTTGAATCCCAGTGTGACGTTAGGTGGCCAATAGAGGGGCCCATGTGGGAAATGGGAAGGCGACTCTAAGAGAAATCAGAAAGCAGAAAGTCCTTGGTAGGCAACCGAGTGAGGTCGAAGCCCATGAAAGGCAAACGAAAGGCTTACCTTGTCAACCTTTTGCCTTTCGGTTGTTCTTCATTCTAGCAAAACAGGTCCAATGGCAGTACCTTCGGAGAGAGACACTTCCCAATCGAGCTCTTTAAAACCCAGCCAAAGATACCTTGAGGGGCGTCCTTTTTTTTGAAGCAACCAAGAAACAATGTGTTGTTTTGTCTTTTCTGTTTTTAAAGAAGCAACAATAAAGACGATGAAACAGCACAACAAACACATACACGCACTGCATTGTGTGTGTCAATAGAAACCCAAAGGTCCAGTTCAGGAAATCCACGGGTCCACAAACAAATTACCGTTCGCCGCCTCGCAAGGGCTTCAACGGGCCCAGCGGCCTCGACTCTGCATGGCGCGCAGGCGAGCGCTGAGAGAAGTTTGGGGTGCCCTTGTTGTTTTTTTTTGGGAAGGGTCCCCCTTTAAAGTCAACCAACCAACAAAGGATGCCCTTTTTTTCCAGATTGGTTTGGATTTGGATTTGGGTTTGGATCGGTTTGGGTTGGATTGGTTTGGATTGGTTTGGACCTCACCCATGAAGTGTGAGGAAACCCTTAGTTGGTGCTTTGGAGCCCGGTGGTTTTGGATTTGGAGCTCAATCCTTGGTTCTTGCAGAGGGTTAATGCAAAACCATCCCCAATCACTCAACCGCCAATTTAAAGCACCAATTAGGGGGAGGCTGACCATTTGCTAAAGAATGTTTGCTGGTTCTCCTTGTCGATTTTAAACGGAATCTATCTCTATACCGGAATTCGTTATTCTTGTCCAGGGACTTAAGCCACATGAGGGTTGGATCTTGAACCTTTGACTCGTGCCAGCAGGGAGAGCTTTGACTCTTGTCATTGAACCTGTTTTTTGTTTGTTGTGTTTTGTTTTCTGTTTTTTTTTTTGTTTTTCTTCGGGGGGGGGGGGGGGCTTAATTCAACTTGTAACTTTTGGTCGGAACATGTGCGGCTTCCAATATTTCCGGAAAAAGGTTATACTGTCGCGCTTGTGCAGGATGTAATCAACGGTCAGACGCTTAACGTTTGCTGTGGTAAATGGGATAGGTCAGGCTCACTAGATACCATTGGGAAATGGGTTGCTCGACTTTTTTGAGGGTACCCCTTTTTTGTGGCTTTGAAGGAAAAACAACCATTTTGAGGGGGCCCGCGAACAAAAGACACCCAGATAAACATCGGGAGATGGGGTTACGCACTGAAAACCAATGTCATTGGTGGACACAATGGATAACCGACTGTGGCCCAGTTTAAGCAACCAGCCCTGAATCGGGCACTTGCTGTACATCGTGGTCACGGTTGGCTGACCGGAAATGAGAGGTGGGCGAAGTTGGTTTAAGCAGCTAAGCCCTGCTCCCCTAGCAGGGGAGATGGCTCAATTCTGTTGGCATGGGGACCCGTTTTAAAGTTTTCTGTCGCAGCCCTCCTTTTTTGGTTCCACGTGTGCAGATGAAACAAGGATGCGTCCTGGTGATGTGGTTTCCCTTGACCACTCACTTCTTTTCCCTCAGCCAAGGGATCCACACTGGAACCAAAGACAAAATGGCTGAACTGGGATCCACCAGCACATGACTTACTTTTCAATGGGCGTGCAAGCTCGAAACTGGCTACGTGAGGGATCTGCTTGGATACCGTGGCTATGGGTAGATTTTGGGAACCCCCTTAAAGTGGTAAAGAAGAATACCAGAAGAATCCAGCCATTCTTGGGTCCCCATTTTTGGGCGGGCCCTAGCGGTTCTGCAAGGCTGATGGTTCTCGGTGGATTGTTTCTCGGTTTCTCGGACTTTCTTTTGTCGATCCATTGGGTTTGTCAAACATATCGCCCCTTTCTAGACCCTGCCGGCAATACGTGCTTAAAAACTTGACTGGGGATACCAAAAACGGGACGCCCATATTTATTTCAGCCACGCCCAGAACCGATTCCTGTTGGCTATTTAAGCGGGTGGTTCGGTTCCTACCTCGTTTCTGAGGTTGATAGCAGTTTGAGTTGCAGTTTGCGCATGATATTTGCATTGTTTGGTTCCTCTCAAAAGTCAAAGATCAGTCACCACTACTTTTCCTTTATGAAAAGCAGAGATCAAACTAGGCTTGTGAAGTGCCCAAGTTTAGTTGACACTTACCTGTGTTCTGCAAGATATACCCAGCCGGGTGACCTCTCCAATGCAGAGGGCAATGGAGAACCCATCGCGATCAATTCATCAAGGGCCCTGAAAACAGTTTGAGGCAGCCGCATTGGACCCTCAGGACCTGAGTTTCTCAAAAAGTGTAAAAAAGCTCCAGGGTTGTGCTAAAGGGGAGCCAAAAGGAAGCCCTTTTCGGCGGTCCACCGGCACCCGCCTGGTAGAATGGATTTCCAGCAACTGCATGGTCGATGTGTCGATGTGTCGGTCCCGGATCCTGTTCGCCAGGTGAAGCCCGAGCAGTTCGAATGGTTTCAAGGCGGGCGGACAAGACAAAAGACCCCGTTTGCATGAATATAAAGAAAGAGGGATTGGATATTTTTGGGGGTCGCCTGGATCAAGGGTTGATGTTTTAAGCTCCTAGGGATATTTAATAAGTAATTAAATGACCAACTAGCATCTGCAGAGAGAATGGGAATCACATTTACGATGAGCCCAACTGATGGATCGTGCCCCTGAAAGGCAAAAGGGATCAGAGATCTTTGGAGTCAGTGGGAATCAGCTTAGCTTTATTGGTGCCTTGTTGCCAGGGGCAAGGGTTGATTTTTTAGAGATGTTTAGATAGAAAAGAACGACAAACCTGAAGGAGGTGGCCATTGTTTCTTGAATGCAGGTCGGGTTGCGATCCACGCAAACCTAGTGGGAATCAGGGCCCAGACATGCCCAGACCCTGAATAACGGGTAAGTGTTGAAATCCAAGGGTGTGTGTGCCTGATGAGAGCCAAAACCTGTCAAAAACAATTGTGAGTGAGGGTCCATGCGCTGATTCTGAGTCAAAACTAGCTATTCTGAAGGGAGTTCCTCAAATCGTGTGTCAGCTGGGGAATGTGAAGTGCGAAACCCTGGCGCGATGATACTTTGTGATCGTTTGTTCTGGTTTTTAGATGTATTTCGGGCCAGTTTACTACTCGTACTGTGGATGGACAAAATCCTGCACCACTTGGAAACCATGGGAATGCTTTGTCTATTGACATTTACAGGGGATTCAGAATTGCAGGGTTTCTTAGGTGGTGCGAAATGGATGTCTTCCATCAGTAGGTGGAGGTTCTGGGCATTTTGCGAAACCAACTCGGCAGCCCCTGGGTTTGCCACTCAGCCGCTCAGGTTCGTGGTGGGCCGTCGGGCGGCGAAGCCTGCTGCGGTCCCAGAGGCCGAAGAAAATCCGGGCGCCGCTGCTGTGGGTGGCCGTTTTCTTTCGGGAAATCAAAGCCCATTTTGGGGGGTTCCATGGGACAAACTGGGTTTTCTGGGCACCTGTTGCACCAAAATGGATGTTTTTGGGGAGCAAAGGCAACCGAGCTGCGTAAGAATATTTCTGATTTTTCCCCTATTTGGTCTTAGGTATTGGGTCTCACTTTAGTCAGTTTTCGGGGTTGGGAAGCAAAAGGCTGGGACACTCTGACCAAGTCGGGTTTCCCCTTGGTGGCTGCTTGGTCATGAGCCCAAAAGGTGATACCCTTTCATATTTGGGTCCCGAATGGGAAACTGAGAAAAGCGCACCCTATTTTGACATTCCCAGCAATGTGCCTTTTCCCTCCATGAAGTAGCCACCCAGTTCATGGGTTCTCCGCATTTTGGAAGGCATGGCATTTTTTGGGGCTCGCAAGGCAACTCGAAATCTCGCGTATTTTTGCTGGTATTGTGAACAAACCTCGTATTCATGGTAAACCCCACCTGTCTGAGTCAGGGGTGAACATACCCTTGGAGGATACGGGGATCCTTGTCCGCTTCCCACATTCCATCTCAAAACGAATGCAGTGGTTGTCCAAGATCTCTGAAGCCCTTCTTGGCGATCTCAATGTTTGGCCCTGTAAATTATCCAAGCAGCGCCCAAAGCCCATCCCTGGCATCCTTTTAGTGGGTTTGGTTACTTGGTTGTATAGGGGGGGGTGATAGAGAGAATGTAAAAACCGTGAAAACCACGTAGGTGTTAAGCGAACGTCAATGGGAACCTGAGCGGAGCCTGTACGACACACTGTACGAAGACCAGCTTTCTTTGTCTCATCTTCACTGTCAATGCATGTGTTCTAGCGAGTGAGTTGTTTGCTTCTCCTTATTTTTGTGGGTGCAAAAGGCAACGTTTTGCCGTCATGCCAACAATTGGAAAGTTGTTGGCCATCCCAGCCCAGAATCTGAATGCATCGTTCTGTTCTCGGTTTCATGCAAGTGGCGGAACAGATGAAGGAGTCCCAGAAGCTGTCCCCACTTCTCACCCTTTGACAGTGACTCAGATCCCATTTGGGGGATGAGAAGGATCGCTTTTCGCGACCTTGAGAAATGTTTCAGGTTCTACTTAAGTGCGGTCTCCAACCGCAACTGTTTCGCATTGTTTGGTAGTCTAGATATGAAACAGACTCGTCCACCTCAAAATATCCCCTTGCTTGCGTCGTGACCTGCCACAATCGCAAGACACCCTTGTGGGAGATGTCCCTTTGGGGTGATGTTTGAGGGAACCACAGTCAGAACCCGGTCCTTCTTTTCAGGAAACCATCAAACACCCTGGAGAAACAGTTGATTTTTGAAAAGAACGATGGTTGAAATGAATGGGGAATCAACCCCTAGATGTATGCCTGTTTTGGCCGTTTGCCAGTCTGCCTGTCTTGAGTGTTTGGCGGTTGCTGCTTTGAGTGTTTCTCGAGTGTATGCCTCTTTGGGCGCTTTACAGCGGAAACCCAAAGAGCACCACGGGTTGGTTGCTTTATTTGTGTTTTATTTAGTTTTTTGGGGGGGTCCGGAGTTTTGAGGCAAGCCCATTTCCCCCTCGAGTTGTATCCACCTACTAAAAGGGTCTACCCGAAACCGATGGCAAAGAGTTAAAAGGCCGGATCCCCGCACATATAAAAACGGTTGGGAGGATCCTTTCCCAAGGAATGGGGAAGGTACCCCTAGAAAATCTCGCAAAGAAGACGGCCCCCAGCATTGCTTGAGCTCGCCAGGCGGAAGCTCCACTCCTCTCAGCGTCGAGTCCTGGGCTCACTGGGATTGAGGCGGGCGGCGTTTTTGGAGGGTCTTGGAGTGGCCTGGAAATTGGTCGGACAGACGTGGTCCTTCTCAGTGTTGTGAGGGTTTCCTCGGTTTCAGAAATAGATCCAATCCCAATTGCAGGAGAAGCTTAGGTGCAACTGGTCGAATTCACAGGGAAGCCGAATGATCAGCCTCAGGGGTCGAAGGCTGTTGCATGGTAGGGTCATGGTCACCCCCATTCCAGGGTCCCTTTTGTTTGGGTTCAATTGCAGAGCGCCCCCCAGCCCTGGTTTGGGTCCTACTTGCCGTTTTGGGGTCTTCAATCTTTGGACTTTCAGTTCGGGAAGCCCAACATTTTTTTTGTGATATGCTGACATGTTGATACATACTCCTTCCAGTCTGGCCGAGTTTATATACGACAATATATATATATATAGTATTCATACTTGTGATTAAATGGATGTGTGTCTATGTCCTTAAATATGTTTAAACTGGCAAACTGGGGTCTCCGATCCCATTTTTTTTTCTGATAGACGGAGCACACTCTAGTAATGTTGTTTGCTGTGTAAACCAGATGTGGGCCAGGGATGGACCAAAATCCACAAAACGTACCAGTTGGGATGGGTGAAGCCCGACTCGAATATTGATTGACAACCAGGAACCCCATGTTGATCCTTGACTCGCAAAGCCGTTGGATTGAGCCCGGGGGGGGGATTCGGGGTTAGGTTTCAGGCAGCGAGTTCCCTTAAAGTTCCGAATGCTCGGAGTTCCCAATACCTCCGGCCGTCGGGGCCAAAGTGTGAAGGTGTTCATATTGTTTTCATGGTTGGGTCCTGTCGCTCGCAGATTGCTTGAGATTTGACTTATTGGCTGCTACTGGGTTGGATGTTCAACCTTTCACTTTTTTCAAACCGTTTGCTCCCCGTACTAAACCAAAGTTGTTTTTTGGTTCGAGCAAAATCGCTGCCCGGAATTGGTGTCTACCGCGCTGTCGTGAGTTCGTGAGTTCGGCTGACTGGAGCCACGCCAGGGCAAGCAGCTGCCTAGATGTCGAGTGGAAGCTGTGGCCTCGGGCGCGGAAGTTCCGATTCAGAGGGCTGCCATGGCTCCCCAAATTGGAGCGGAGCTTCACCGGTGGGGTTCAGTGCTTCTGTGAGTTGGGTGTGGCTCAAAATTAAACAGGAGGGGTTACGCAGATTTTGGTCCATGTTTCCACTTACCAGGGCTCCATTTTGGTACTGGTTTTTTGAGCCACAGCCAGTTGTGTGTTTGCCTTGTGATTGGCTTAGTTGTTTCAAGGTTGGTTGTTGCAAACTGGAACGTGCGAGCTTGTCTGGCTCTTTGTGAAATACTTTGGAGTGAACTTGTCAGTTTGGGTGCGGAACGCGTTCATGCTGCTGTTCATGCGGACGTGGGGGGTAGAAGCCTGAGAAGCTGGGATGAGATGGCACGCCCACACGCTCATCTTGCTCGCCCGGTGATCTAAGACATGTTGCGCCCTCGCATTCATAAATGGGGGTGGCTCAAAATTAAAGAGGCAGGGTTATGCAGGGTGTAGTCGTTGGTTCCATTGCATATATTTGGTTCCATTACATGTTTTTGAGTCACAGCCAAATAACTAGCATGGTGCATTGTACTGTGAGTTCAGAGTTGGATTGCATTCCTGGCCCCACAGAACTGGTGTGTAAAGCCGCCGTCGCTGCCATCCAAGGTAGCGACGCATACAGCAAAGAACTGGGGCGGCCGACATGAAAACGAGGCGGGGGAAGTTGCCCGGTGCAGCAGACATAGAACCTGGCTGGACTGGAAGACCATGTGGCTCTTCAAGTGGGTTCCACATCAATTAGTATTATTGTCCACTGTCACTAGCGACATTGCATCTCGTTGCGTTTGTGTTGCGTACAAACGTATTAAATGTACTTTTAGCGTGGTATACTCAACGGACGAAGAAGAGATTTGGCAACTGGATGGCGAAACAGAAAGAGAGGGGTTCAGCATTTGCATTGTCAGGCCTGGACTCAAAATTGGAAACATATTTGACAGGGTAGCTCAAAGCCCAATTGTGCCAAGATAAAGCGCAGGTTGCTAGCCCGTCAACATCAGCCAAGCCCCGAGGTCAGAGACGTCATGTTGTGTTTTTCTCGCCTCAACTTTGCTGAATCCACTTCTGATGAGCCACAGCAAGGGGAGGGATATGGCCCATGATCTTCTTGGTCACAAGTCATAGGCTGCAATGACTCCCGTAAGATAAGGGCCGATCAATATGTTGAACGCGGTTGCGGGGTACCGCAACCAAACGACCTCATCAAAGGACAACAATGTGGCTGTGTATTTTTGTTGAATGTCCTTGATTTGTCCGATTCAAAACGATACAACAGGACCACCACATTTTTTTGGGGGGGGTTCTCCTTAAACAAGACACACGAATTGTGATGATTTCGCCCCATGACAGCTGCTGTTCCATTTCCCCAAGAGAGCCTTGCGACTGAAGCTCTCGACTTCCGATGCTCCGCTGGCTTCCCCCTTTTTTGAAGGAGGGTTCCCCTTTGGTGGCTTTACAACCTCCCAAAAAAGGGGTCCTTTCTTTTCAACTGGCTGGGGTTGTGGGTAGTAGGGAATCAGGCGAATCCCAATGTAAAGCCAGGAACAAATTCTTTACTCTTGATGCCGGCTTCAGCCGGATTTGGCAATCGCGTCCTGAGTCTCCTTGCAGGGGCTTTGTAGCAGCTGTGACCATCACAAGCTCGTGAGAAAGATATTCATGCGCAATAGCTGTGTGCGTATACATGCTGTTCAGGAAGCCATAGAAATGACAGGCAAAATCAATATGCTATGATCCACTGCTAGCAAGTGTTGCTTTTAAGGTACCCCGCAACCCCATTATAGTCGGTAAGAATCAGTTGGCACACAGACCCCCAACTCAAATATGTGCTTGGGTATACTAACAAATTTGCAATCTATACACATACATATATATATATATACACATATTCTACATATACACACGCTTTTTTGACCCTCGTGTTTTTTGTTTCTTTCTCAGGATCGGTGCATGGCGGCTCACGACTGCCTCGGCGATCAGCTCGAGTTTCACACCGCCGGAGACCTAGGGAGCTCATTGGGTCGCCAGAACTCACTTGCGACCAAAGCGAATCGACCCTCAACCTTTTGCCTTTTAGGCATTTTAGGGTTCCCTTTTTGGTTGACTTTTGGTCATGGCTCTAAAAGGTGATCACCTTTCTTTCTAGGTCCTTCGGGCAGGAATTTTGGGTTTGCCTGATGTGGTTCATGTTCAGGTTTTGAAAGGGGAACCTTTACTTCTAGGTCCTGGCAAGTGAGAGGGGAGCCATGGAAAAAGGTTGTGGCCGCTGGTCCGCAATCGTCACTGGTCAGTGCTGTTTCTTGGCCGGCTCTGAGTTTGAATGAAATGAGTTAGGATGAGTTCGGTGCCCACGTTTCGTGAAGCGCGCGATTCCGTGAAGGCTTAGGGGCGGGATCCGGATTTCCAGTTCCGGACCAGAGGTCTAGCCACAGGTGAGCTAGCGAAATGGATTTTCAGGGGTCTTCTTTTGGTTGCCCGACCTCCCCAAAGGGGTAGGGTTAGGTTGGTCTGAACTGGGGTCTCCTAATCTATGTTATATTGTTAGGGCAATTCAAGGTGAAACAGAATCACACCAGAATGTGATTGGAGTACCGCAGCTACAGGCCAAGATGCTGTATTCCGCGGTGCCATGTCGTGTCATATGTCCCCCGATTTGCAACGGAGACTTCGGGAAAGCATGGTTTCTTTGAATAAGCGGAACGTGTTCATATCATTGCATGGAATTCATCAATGACTGACTTGATTCCTTGCATATGTTAGCCTCTCGGGGACTGAAGAATACATAGCACAGTACCAAATCAGGGTGATGTGTTTCTAACAACTGAGTTCAATGCATGTTTCACTGGGGTTTCCCATTAACTGCAATCTGCAATGGGCATGTCCAAAATATGGAGAACCTCCAACATGTGTGGTTGTTGCCGTTTCACTTTGAACGGGCATCCACATCCACACCGCCTTGACTCCTGTTGATCACAGGATCCATCCCCTCCCCTGATCTTTGATTTCCGAGCAAGGCCTGAAGTCAGCCTCCGCTGTTTTTTGGGTGTGGATTGGTGGTTTGATAGGGCATGATTCCCATGAACACTGCAAGAACCAGGGATTCAAATCCCCAAAAGTCGTCCAAACCACCAACTAAAGGCTACCTGATGATGGGCCTTGGGGACGTCTTCTGGAGGAAGCAAGAGGGTAGGTGAGGGGGATGGGATTGTATGCAAAGGGCCCCAACCTATATTGGTGCCATAGATCAGGTTGTCTAGCCAAACAGGGATCCTCTCGCAAATATGGCTGTAAATATGATAGGCACCTGAATGATGTCCACCAACACTAACATCAACATGAAGCCTGTGGTGGCGATGCCGGGGGTTACCCCTTGTTTCGCGAGTTATCACTTAGTTCGCGAGCTCACCGATGGGCGGGATGAGAAAGGAGCACAGGACCCCTCAAAGATCCCTTGATTCAGATTTGGGATCCCAGTTGAGGCAGTACACAGACACACAAAAGGGCATCATTTGTTTTGTAGTTTGTCAATATGGTTATACTATACAGTTTCAAGCCACTATGGGTACCCGGCCAATTGTTTTTCGTCTTTGAAGGTTGGTTCCCTCTGTTATTTACTGCTCTACAAGGAAGTGTGATCCCTGGGCAATCAATTGTTTGTGTGGTTGTTAAGGGCCAAGCATTGGCGAATGGCGACAGATAAAGCCGCCTTTTGGGGTCAAGAGACTTCGCTTTTGGGGTCTTTCTTGGGGTCCAATTCCTCTTTGGGGCAACTTGTCACTGGTTTCTCTTTTTGTTTTTCCGGTTGCAGATTCGTTCCACAGGTGGGCGTCCTGGACGGCCACGATACAGACTCCGCCTCAGACCTGGCGCGAGACCTAGAGTTCGGTAACAGTAACTGAACGCTAGGCAACCTAACCTAGAAATTTAGTTTGGTGCATTTTGTTTGGATGTCAGGACTTTAACTTTTTGCCAACTAATGGGTTTTCCATTAAATCACTAAAAGTATTTGTTTTAGCCGGGGAGCAGAAAGCAACAGAGTTTAATTTGTCCTGTTTGTTCTTGTTGTTTTGTTATTTGTGTGTCTTGTGTTTTTGAGGTTCTAATATATTTTCGTTTTGGAGCCGTCCGTCAATTTGCAGAAACCTCCAACTGCTGCAGACCGATGGCTCCACATCCATCCCAGGAAAGCTTCTCAGTTCCTTAGACAGATTTCTACTACTCTTACTTTGTTCAACATGCGATCTGGGAAAAACAAGCCGCTATTCAAAGCCCTGTTGATTTCCTGTTGGGGGAAGTTAACAATTCAGAAGGCGACGCCGCGTTTTGATCCTGTTGGGGAAAGGCTCCCTACTAAACAATTTGCTAACTGGAACTCATGGAAATGTGTTTTTTTCCTCACGAAACCACATGGTTTTAGAGCGGTCCCCACAACCGACCCAAGAATTCAGGAGGTCCCACCACCACACAGCTGCTGCCTTGGTCATTTGTTTTCATTGCTTTGCAATGCCAAAGCAAAGAAAGCTGCCAGCTTGGCAGTGCTAGCGCAGCCATGAAGCAGTGCCAAGGCAGCACAAACATCAGCCAGAACTGCCTGAAATCCCAAAGAAACGGCTTTCTTAAAGTGCAACTTCTTTGTCAAATCCCTTTCAAAAAGTTACGGCTTGAGAAGGTCACATGAGGTACCCCACATGAATGCCCAGGCCGTGGGTCCATATGTCATAAAATTGGGCCATCTGGCCGCACCGAATTTTGAGCAATACTAAATCAAATGGAAACATGGGCCAAAGCTCCTTTTCAATCCATTTGGAGTGCCAGAATCCTCATTCCCAGTTCAAAAGTAATATTGCCCAATTCAAAACCAGCATTGCCCCATACTAAAATATCTTCCGGATTGTTTCAGTGACTGGACTTGACTTTTTTGAACCACATCAAATGGTACCCTCAACCTTGGGGCTCGGGAAAACATGGTGCACCAAAGCGGATACAGTGGATGCACAAAACCCAACCCGCACCAGTTGAGATGGATGGAACTTTATGATAAACCACCTACCCCTTGGTTTCAAGGGGTACCCTCCAAGAAAAAACGAGCACAAAGTGATTCTTCCCAACTAACTGCGCGGGTCTGTATATTTTGTTTTTTGGTCGTTTTAAAGTTACCTTTCGGGCCCCTGTAAGGTGAGTTTCCTTTGGCTGGGATGATCCTGAGGGAGCAAATTGCTGATTGGGGAAATGAGTTTGATCGGGAAATTGCAGTTGCCACAGCCTTGAGTATGCGCATTGTCCACAGGTGCTTATCATACCACCCCACCTTCCCCAGCACTCAGAGCTTCTGCTGCTACCCCATGCACGGTTGACCGCAATCCCCGTGCGCCCTGCACACATTGACGGGAAACCACATGCGTCCGACCCCGCCGGAGAAAAAACAAAGTATGGGTGAAAATTACACCACCAGGAATTGGACCGCAGTTTTGTAGTCCTTGGTTCCTGTTACCAGTGTTCTAGTTTGGGGTTACCCGATTTTTTGACCCGCAGCCAAAATGCCCATCTCAGGTCGCGAAACTGCTGCCGGGCGCCGTGGGCAGGCGGATCAAGGCCGGTCGGGTTTCAAGGGAACTGACTCCATGGCCCCCAGTGCCCTTTTCTGTTTCTTTTTTGGTTGGGAGGGTTCAGTTCCCTACTAAAATAGACAAAACCGAAAAAACAAAAAACATGGTACCAACTTGTTCTAACCTCTCTACTGGAGGACCTAGACTTACTCCATGGCACATGGCCATGCTACGGATGCCCCTGCCATGCCGGTTCCTAAAATTTCATACCAGCTCATTCCCCCATACCAGTTCCATGGCTTCCCTTGGTCCCATATCATCAACCACAAAACCATGGCTGTTTCACGGTTGGCAAACCACAGTATTTGCTCGGACCTTGAACCTTTCACTTTCTGTTTGAACATGTTTTTCCCTCCGCTCCCCTGCAAACAAATGTTGAGCATGACAGGCAGGGGGTCAACATCGCCCTTGAGAAACAAGTGCGTCGAATTCACATCCACACCCGGCTTCACACAAAAACTGGAACCAGGGGTTCGCCTGCTGACCCCTTGACATCTCCGTTGGTTCCATTTCTGAGCTCCTGCAGTTGTCTTTTTGGAAGATTCAATTTTAGTGGCAAACAACAACTTCGCTCCCTGATTTCCGTTTCGGACTTCAGTTACTTGGTGGGTTTGGACCATTTAGTAGAAAGTGATGGAAATGTGACAACATATGCTTGGCGACACGGTAGCCAAGCACCATGAGCTCAACGCCGTGTCAGAGGACGACATCAAGGCAGGGCGCTTCAAGGTCGACTGCATAGCTTCGGTGAAAGCTGAACAAAAGACGTCAGCGAGGCCTACCTATGCTGCTGACATCGAAGAACGGCAGCTTCTTCGCTCGGAAACGGCAGCAGCTAAGCTGGTTGCCAAAAGGGTGCCCCACACAGCGACATCCTATGATGGCCATGAACTCAGGAGCTTGATCAATCAAAGGCGAGCCAGATCCACAAAGGTTGCCAACAAACGATCAAGCAGTGCTTCATCGATGCGCAGCGATTTGGACTTTGTTTGACTCTCCTATCAGTCGAAGGTTTGGACTTTTCTTGGGCAACACACTCCGGAAATGAGTCAAAGGGAAACCCAAAAGGACACCAACTGTTTTGGGGGTCTCTTTTTGAAGGAAACCCCCCTGTTTGGATGCAAAAAGTGCTGAAAGAAGCAAAAATGGTTTGAGATGTTTTATTAAACGCAGGGGTGTTTCCTATTTTGTGCGACCTCCACAGGGTGCTTGGTTTTGCTTGTTTTGGACCCATTGGTTGGTGAAGAAGTGGTCAACCCGAAAAGGACAAGGGGATCCTTTTTTAATGACAGGGTTGCTGCAAACTGGGAAGTTGTTCCTCTGGCTGTAGAATTTTCTTTGAAAAAGACCCTCCGAGAATCATCTGCGACTGCAGCCACTTCACAAGGTGTTCAAGGCAACTGACTCCAGTTGCTAGCCCCTGACACCTCAGATGCGTCGTCTCCGTGCCACAACGTGCCTTGCAGTTTTCCGCTCCGGTAGAGCAACGTCAGCTTTTTTTGGGGTACATCTTGGGATTGATGAGGGACACTGAAGGGAACCCATCCACAGTGGTTCCCAGTTGAAAGCCGGTTATCGGCATAGGGGGCCACTTGCATGCGGGAAAGGCGCGAAGAGTCTTCAGCTTCTGGGTCATCGCGTGAGGATTTGAAGTTGGATTTCTCACTCCAAATAGTTCATGGACTGGGCAACCTGAAATTGGTGGAGCGGATTCGCGGTTTGGGACTTGAACCCCTGGTTCTTGAGGGCAAGTGGGAACCAACCTGCAAGTTACTAAACCAACTCACCACAAAAGTGGAGGCTGAGATTCAAATTCATGTTCGGCATCGACCACAATCTTAGAAGTACCCAGAAGGAAATGTCTCATCAAGATCATGCCACCCTCTAAAGGTACCATCCCGGCCAGCTCTTCAGCCATCATTTCGGAGTTGATCCCATGTTTTTTTCCCTCAGCTTTTGGTTCCCGGGGGTAGACTTAGGATACACTTTACATTTTACCAGTGACTCAAAAGGAAGCAAATAATAGAATATACATTCTATAAGTGGGCCCAAGTCTAATCATGTTCCTTGGTAGTACTCAGTTCAGATGTTTGCGTAGGGATTGTGTTGTGAAATCCGGGGTGCTGGAACAAAGCAGAAGTCACTGAACTGTTTCCACAACCAAAAGCAGCAATCAAGCGTCAACATGCTTCCCGCAGGCCAAGATCCGATTTCAACGGGTGTATCATGTTCTGTTGTCTTAATGTGTGTTTCCAAAAATGGGAGCCCCTCGAAATTGTGTTCCGTGTGTATGAGGATGTTGTTATCGCGACTGTGGCTACCCTGGTGGTTGATCACACAATCCCGTTGAAAAGCAAAAAGCTCGCGTTCTCTGCAAGATTTATGGCGAGCTCACCATGATGAAGATATTTGCTGGGCCTGCGGCCTCTAGCCGGCAACGCCTCTTTGAAGTTATACCATGTCATGTCATGTTTTTTGTATGAGAAGCGTATCTTGTGCTATGATATGGCTGGTTAGGTTATGCATGTTGCCCACCCCCAACCCCAGATGATGCCGGGGATGCCAGCTTTCTGGGCCCCAGCCGGGCCCCAACCCAGAAGGCTGACATGGGGTCGCGCGCGCGCCAGAGGCCCCAGAAACAGCAGCCCAAAAAGAACAGCCCGCAAGCCAGCCCGGAAACGCAAATGCAACAAAACACCGTAAATAGCAGCGTTTTGTGGCTGGGGTCGCGTGCGCGCGCCAGAAGGCCCGAAAACCAACGCGAAAAAAGCAAGGACCACGCAGCACGCGAGCCAGCCGCAGCAAAAGCAAAACGGACAGAACAACAGCCCAACTCTCAGCACAGCAGTTTTTGGCGGTATTTACAGCGTTTTGTAGAGCGAGGACCCAGCATCGCCGGCATGCCCGGCAGCGCCTGGCGCCAAAATGCGCAAAAATGAGCCTCGCTCATATCCCTCGGATACCTTCTAAAAAGCAGTGCCTCATGGGTTGAGGCTTTTTGGAAGGAAGTCTTGATGATGCAGACCAAGCCCCGCTGAAGCATCACCCAGGCCCAACCCCAGACCTGCCAGACCCTGACGATGTCAGCCACATGGCCCTGCATATACGCAAGCAAAACCGCAAGCCCGAGCTGGTGATGCAGAGGTGCCGGATTTAGGCAGCGCATCACGACCAAGTGGCGAGGGTCGGCGGCACGAGAGTGCAGCCCCTATAGATAAAGCTAGCAGGCTAATTGCCTAACCAGGCTTCCGCCTGCTGCCGCCGACCCTCGGCGCATTGAGGCGACCGCAAGGATTAACGGAAAAGTTAGAAAGATGGCAGCTCGTCCGTTAATTACCGTCGGGCCGGCTCGCGCCCCAAGTCACTTCGAGTTGGCCCGGCGAGGCCTTTCTCGGGGTCGTCCTGAAACTGGCCCGCCCGAAACAGCCCCTGGGACGTTGCCCTTGACCGGTCGCCGGCAGGGACCGGGACTTGGGACCCTGTCCAGGCTGGTCCCAGAAGCGGTCCTGAAACACGGGTGCCAGTCAGGAAACAGGCGTCTGGCGCGGTTTGAATCGATGTATTGGACTCTCTTGCAGAATAGATCCGGATATCCTCTACTACCACAAGGATTAACGGAAAAATCAGAAAGATGGCAGCTCGTGAGTGCTGGCCCGGACCGGTCCGGTCCCGGCCGGGACCGATCCTGGGTCGCAGGATCGGTCCTGGGACCAGGTCACAGGACCATTTTTCACTAGGACTGTTCTTTGGACAGGTCGTGGGACCGGTGTCGGGACCGGTCCTGAGAATCCACTTCCAATCACTTCATTCCAGTTGCATCCCACGCCGGCCCCCTCTGCAGGAGGCTGGGACAGGAGGCAGAGGGTCGGCGGATTTTACTTGGGGAGGCCTTATTTGAGGAATTGAAAGCAGAATGTTCTGCACTTCAAAACACTGGTAGCGCCTGGAAATCATCTAAGCTTGATGTGCTTACGGCGTGGCAATCCAGCTCTTGGCTTGTTTTGGTTTTTCTCAAATTCGGGGACCTGTAAACTTAACAAGACGAGGGTGCCAATTCGGTTCACTGGTCCCATGGCCACTGGCCTTCTGAACCATACAACACTTCGGGGTTTACTCCAAATTCTAAATCCATAGGCCTCGACTGGCTTGGATCCCCAGCCTTTTTCTTTTCCTAGGTCCCCCAGTAGTGCCCTTGTACCCTTTTTTTTAGGGGAGGGTTCCCCTACTAAAATAGACTACAGAAAAAAAGGGCACCCTTATTCTAACCTCTCTACTGGAGGACCTAGTTTCTGTATACCATGTCTGTTTCCAGCAAGAAGTGTGTCACTTTTTGTCTATGAGCCGTTTGGCCAAATTTGGTGCGCCCGGCGAGCGCCAAATCGGAAGCTTTCCGCAGGAGGGTCTTCCCATCAGCGAGGACGGGTGCGTGCGAGATTGAGAGGTACAGTCCATCCAGGTAGCAGGGGTCTTCTTTTGAAACTTGTTTAGAGGGGCGTTCGTTTTGTTTTTCTTTTAAACCAAGGCGAATTGGCTATCCTCAAAACGCACACGCCCCAGTTTGATATGGGCGCTTCTTAAGATTGCGCACCCCTTCGTTGGAAAGAAGCCAAAAGGGAAACCAACCTGCAGAGGAGATTAATGAGATGTGCATGCACTGTTTTCTTTGGTCCAGTACACATGGCCCTGAACCTTGAATTGTTTTAGTTGGCGGGGGCAACAGCTAAGGTAGTCAAGGGATTCCGGCTGGTTTCCTTTGAACATCCAAGGACAGATGCATATTCAGCGTTGTCCGTAAGACAATTGTTACACCCAATACGAGCTGGGGTTCCTCTCGAAAGTCTACGGTTATTTGTGGTTCGTGTTTGTAGGGGAATGCCTCTTCCGCCGCAGTCAAACCCAGGCAAGCAGAAGGGAGGTTTAAACATGAATAGGCTGAAAGGCGTGTAAGGATTTACTCAAGCACCAGATTTGGTTTGCGACTTACTTGCAGGAGATACCATGGCGCTCTGCAAGGACATAGTTCGTGTTGTACCAAAGGTGGCTTGTTGCGAGTGCGGGATGCCACCTTTCTGGCAGCACATGTGCCATCTCACCGACTTGGGGTTTGCCACCCCAGTCCCCGTGAAAGCTATTTGCTTGGGGCATCCTTATGTGTGAATATTCGATGTTTGCCCAGAAGGATTCTCTGGAAGATTGTCTAAACCCAGCATGCATGTCAATCACCCTGTCAAAATTGTGGCTGGCTGATTGTAAAGGGTTTAGTCAACGCGCGTGTTTTTGATTTCCAGGGCAGTATGGTTGGCCAAGGCGTTTAGAACTCCCTTGAGTTGTGTTTGGCTCGCGCCAAACAGGCCAATTGGAAAGAATATTATACATGTTTAATCCCAAGTGACTAGAATGGGGACTTGAGGTGCTTTAAGGCCACAAGACATTTCATGATTATCAGACAAGCCTAAACTAGCATCGCTATTTTGAGCCTTACAACCACAGGACACCATTCGCCCCTAAAAGGTTCCTTTCGAAGTGCTCTTGGGGTTTGGGATTTGGCGTCTCCGATCCCAAAACTATGTCCTGCACCACTTTGAAACTATGCGAAACCATTGTTTGTTGGTATATCCAGCTGAGTCATCATCCCGCGGTTTCTTCGGAGGGCAGGATTTCGTCCATCCACAGGAGGGTGGAGTATGGAACAAAATGTTATTCTGTGTACCCCAGATGAGCCGCAATCGAAACCTGGGAAAGTCAAGATTAGCAACAGTCCCAGCCAGAAGTAGGTGCCGATATCTGACCTTTTTGTTTCTTTACCTGACCTTGGGTAGACCATTTCAATTCTAGGGGTTGATTCCAACCATGCTTTATGGTTCTTTTCGAAAGCCAGCGATTTCCCCGGGTTTTTTGTGGTTTTCTAGAAAGAAGGATCCCTGGAAAGAACCGGGAAGGTGCCCCTAGATCAACGCCAGTTGACTCAGATGTCCAAGTCCAGGCTTACATGGAGGCCATGGCCGAGATGGAAGACCGCCTGAAGCGAGAGCATGCGACGGCCGGCACGCCGCTAGCCCAGTCAAAAGCATTGAGTGGGCAAGAAGGGCATGGCTAGGTCCCCCAGTTGTGCTCTTTTGCCCCTTTTTCTTGGGAGGGTTCCCCTACTAAAATAGACTGGCGTCGTATCTTGCTGGTGCTCAGCAGGGAGTGAGGGAAGGACCCCTACAAACCATCCAAGTGGTGGTGTCCTTTAGGGGGGGCCAACGCCTGGGTTCATTCTCTCATTTCCTACCCAGCAAGTTATTTCTATATGTACCCAGAGCTCCAGTGCAAAGGTTTCCCATGGCCACTTGGGTTTTGAGGTGTATGTACCTACACATATGTGTTTGATTGTGTTTGGTTGTGCGTATTGCTTCCAGTGTTTGTTCGTGACATCTATGTAGTGTGTCACGGTTGTATTTGTCTTTCGAATTGTGTGTGTGTGTCTTGCTTGATGAAGTGACTTGGCTACGAGTCGCTTGTGTTTGCCTTGCTTTGTTGTTGCGTTATTGTATTAACCTTATGCGTGTCACACATGTGGTTATTCCTTTTGTTGTTGTTGTTGGTATTGCTTTGTTTACTTGTTTGTTTCTTTGTTAGTGTCTTCCTTTGCTTCCGCGTGTCTTTGCCTGCTTATTTGTTGATGTATTTCTATATTGTTTCGTGTCTTGCATGTTTGTCTTTGTTGCTGATGTTCTTTGCTGCTTTATTCAGCTATATTTGATTGTTTGTTTTCTCTTTCTGTCTCTCTCTCTCTCTCTCTCTCCCCTTCTTGTTATCGTGTACGTATCGTTCGCTCTTTTCGTGCTTCTCTTTCTGCCTATCTGTCTTTCGCTCTTTCTTTATGATTTCCCTTGTCAATGGGCAGACATGAGACAGATTCGAGATGGTTTCAAAGGCAGACTCAAAGTATGCACATCTGAGTGCTCCCCGAAGTACCTCGTGCCAGTCAGTCTTAGGGTTGTTGCTTCCTGTGAGCAAACACTAGCATCCTCAAGGTTGGGCTGTTGGTCACTGACCACTGAGAGAAACATATTGAACACAAACCTTGGTTAGTGCTATGAAATGCGTGCACACTAACACACATACAGAACACACATCAAATGATGTCCCACAGGACAATCTAACATGATGAAGAGTCATTTCGTGGGGAAGCCTTGCGTTCGATTGCCACTAGGTGTAACCTTGGGAACTTGTTCTGTTTGCATGTTATATAGTTCCCGTGTTTTCTTCCGATCTGTCAAAAGGACACCTTCCGAAGCTCAGAAGGCACTCCTGGGCTGTATTTGCCTTCGTTGCGCCAGATTTGCATGATGTGTGTTTTCTGGGGTGAGCTTTCATGATTAAAGTTCATGTGGACGCAGCTTGAAAGGCAGACGTGCGATCCCGCTTTGAGACATCCCACAGCTTGCATGATGTTCACAATTTCTCAAATCAAGCCGATAAGCTCCTTGATTTGTTTCAACAGCTTTTAAACACCTTTCCGAGGCCCTTTTCTGGTTGCTTTCTTACCGGGATGGATGGTGACTTGCTGCCATTTCCGGAGGTTTCTGGCTTCTGCCGATTCTTGTGTCCTTTTTTGGAGGCGGGAAGCGTCCGGAAATCACTCGGCTGTTCAAGACGGATCGACCTTTCAACGTTTCGGGTTTCTCTTTTGGTCCAAATTTGGCCAAGATCCTGATCACCTTTTTTCCCAGGTCCCCAAGCGCCAACTGTGATCAGCTACAAAAACGGGGGGGGAGGGGGCATTTTTCTCCCCATGGAGAAAAGCTCACAGCCCGGTCACCCGATCTGGGATCAGAGCCTCCCACAAAGCCCAGGTGCGTTAACAGCTGCACCATTGCCGGTGGCCGACGCCTAAGATCGGAGATCGGATCAGAGATCGGACCCGATTTTGAGCAGCACAAGGAGCCATATCTCTTGGTGGCTCCCAGCCATCCGGTTCCTGAGCTTTTTGGGGGGGATTTTTGGGGTCAAGTGGTTGGACTTCTATTTCACCCACCAAAAGTTGTTCACTTTTAGCTGGGAATCTGAGGACAGCCCCGCCCAGTTCAGTAGGTGGTTCTACCTGGCTTAACACGGGTTGACGAAATATCAACCATGACAAGCCCTGTAGAACTAGATTTTGGTCGCTGCTCGTTTTAGATGAAACTCCTCGGCGGTGTATTGGTGGGTTGAATCCCAGGGGTTGCTTCTGTTCTGGTGGTGCGGCTGTTCCTTCAAGTGGCTGAGTGTTTTGTCAGGGCACTTTCTGGGCTGGTCTTGAAGGGAAACAAAGGTGGTACCCTAAACCCTACAAGTTACGCATGCGTGAGCTTGCAATATTCAGAGCATCCAGCGTGCCAAATAGGCGGGGAATGGGCTGTGCTGTACCCATATTGCACGGGATCTAGCCAAACTCAGAGGGTACACAAAAAACACCCACATGGCACCAAATTTGAACCCCGGAAGAGGCTCACTGGTGGGGTAGCCGGGACGACTTGCCAGGATTGTGTTGGTTTCCTTGAAACGGACACGGGGATTGGTGATCTAGGTTTTTTTTTTTGTTTTTTTTTTCCGGGTGCCCCATTGCCCCTTGGAAAAGGCAGACCACCACCTCCACCACCCCAAGATATGGTCACAGAGCTTGAAGGCCTAAGCCTGAGTCAATCCACCGGGCAGGTGAAACGGGGGGAAGTGCTTGCTATTCTGAGAGTGAAATGTTCGCGGGCGATTCCTCCGGCTGAGCTGCTCCGGAATGCGATTTATGCCGGCATGTCACAGTGGCAAGGAAGTTTGCAGCGACGCTTCGCTTGTTCCGCAGCAATGTTGTCATGTACTTGACGGGAGTTTGGACTCCCGGAGGCCCTTTGGCAAAATGTTCACTCGCTTGCAGATGTAAAGCTGTTTTCCCACCATGTCCTTGATGTGGTTTGAGACAAGCTTGCAGACGAGGCCGCCTCCGACCAATTTATAGCCTGCCTTGCATGCAGAGCTGTTGATTCAACGGTTTCCAACTAGATTGGCAGCTCTGAGAAAGCTTATGCAGCGCCAAATGGCCGTTGATTGACAGTGCACCTCTTTTGTATGGCCTGCACCAGTGGTGGTCAGGAAAGCTGGCGGTACGTCGGCGGAGGTCGCACACAGAAGGTAACCTCTCCAGGCGCTTCATGGAACACATGGGCACGGTCCGGAATGAAACTACGATATCGTGTAGCCCGGGCATGTGTGCCGTGGTCGAGCTTGTTCATGATTTGCTCAACTTGCAGCGAAACATACAGAACCCCACAAGGGCAATTTTCTGGTTTATGTTTGGCTCAGGCGGTTGAAGAGGCTTCAGAGGGGGATATTTTTTCGAATCCCATCCCCCAAGGCCGCGTGTGGTGCGCCAACCTCGGGGACTGCAGAGCCGCGCTGGTCACGCTGGAGGACGGATCCCAAGGGTTGGCGTGGTGGACATGTCTTTAGTTGATTTGTTTTTGTCTATTGTGTTGGGTTCCACAAGGAAACCCAATTCGAGTGCACCTGGTGAGGTGATTCCATGTCTAGGTCCCCTTTTACCCTTTTTGGGGGGGAGGGTTCCCCTACTAAAATAGACTACAGAAAAAAGAGTTGGTACCTTATTATCCTTATTCTAACCTCTCTACTGAAGGACCTGGATGTCTCATGTCGCACGTTTTTGGGGTTCCAACACTCCACAGTTCTTGGCATGTTCTTGTTCTGTTCTTTTTTTAGTTGTTTGGGTTCTATTCATTATTTTGTGGGCTGCAACAAGTAAAGTTGTTTGCTTCCACACCAAACATCGCCAGAGTTCCAGTCGGATTTCGAGGAGCCGTCGGGTTTTTTGGGCTCCCATACCAGTTGCGTCCCTTTCGAGTGCAGCTCCCGAGGCCACTCCTGCGGGCGCTGCCAAGGCGCGGAAGGGCGAAAAGTGCCGTGCGGCCGGGCCGTTTGAAACTTCAGGCCACGTCAGGAAGGTTGCGTCCTTGGGAGATTGAATAACTCACCCAGCCAGTGGGCGCACTTTACACTTTTTTCCTTGGTGGCTTTCCCTTTGTTTTAGTGGTGACCCAAAAAGTGTGCACTTTTTTTGGGCTGGTCACTGGCCAAGTGAGATAATGATAATAGTAATAATGATGCTAATACTTATAATGATAATATAATATAGAGTATATGTTTATATTCCCCTGTCCTCCTGCATCACATTTCGACAGCAGCGACAGCATGATGGTTCATCCACATCTGCAAGTTTTAGGCGATGGCAGCCCACGATTGAATATCGCCAAAAAGCAATCAGGCTGGTATGAAGACAGCATGCATAAATACACGAACGAGAACGATGCCCCCATGATATCTGATAGCCCGATGTTGTCCCTTGCGAAAAGGGTATACAATGGTATAGTATACGCATATGAAAATGATGTATCTGTGTATATGTACAAATACATATTACGGCAAGCCCCGCCCCATTCACAAACACATACATGAAGTGGACAGCAGGCTACCATGGAGGCAGTGAGACAGAGAGAAAGGTGCCGCCATGAGAACATGTGGCTGTCGTTAGCAATCACTCCCAAAAGGACAGCAGGCTACCATTCACGGGTTGATCAAAGTGACATGCTCAAAGTGTCCTCTCTAAATGTTTGTCTAAAGGGACACCAGGCCAAAAAGGAATTTTGACAACCCCAGGCTTTGAGGGCCCTAGTTCTAGTGCCACCTCTCTTGCAGGTCCATTTATGTTCAATCAGGAGGTCGCTCAAACGAGAAACCATGTCTTGAAATAGGAGAACGCCCATGCGGCTCCTGTGTAGCAACGGGCACCCTGTGCTACAAGGGCCTAAATGGTCGGAATGAGGCTGTGGGAGATGTTGAAACCAAATCAAGTCTATGATCAAAAGAGAATCATTCGAGTAACCATTCAGTCCCTTACAATTACTGGTCTCAGTTGTTTGTTCTTGTGTAGACAAGGAACTCAAGCCGATCTCCCTATCTGAGCAGGCGGAGCAGATCACATGGTTGTCGCGGGACCACAAGGCGCGGTTGCCGTCCGAAAAAGTGAGAGCTCCCTCGAACACTCATATTTCCCCAAAACCTTTGGTTTTCTGCTTGATAGCTTTGCCTCCCCTTCATCTATTTTACGAATTGAACGAAGCAGTTGCTTTGCCTTCTCAGAAGCTTTCTTCAATCAAAATGTTCTCGCTTCGACCTTCTTGCTCTTCTTGCTTCGCGGCCATTCACGGGCCTTTCAGAATCCAGGAGCTTCAAAACACGTCTTTCTGCCCTTACACAAGCCGTTCTTCGCGGAAATTCACTTTGGTGACTTGCCGGTTTAGCTTGTACAACCCTTGAAGCCTCAGCAACCCACCCCCCTTGAATCAAACCACTTGAAAACAAGTTCTCAAAAGCTGGTAGTGAGCCATACCCGAATGAGCAATCAAGGTCGAGGGTTCCCTACCTCGAAGCCGGAGAAATCAGCCAGGCTTCGGAGGTGTCGGCCCGAAATTATTGGTCAAACAAGGTTCCATCCAAACTGGGCTCCGAGTACCCACCCAAAATGGATTCTCCTGATTTGCAATTGAAACCATCCCAAGAGTTGCTTGTCCACATGGAAAGCTTACAACTCATTGTTTGTTTGGTTTCTCAGCCGGCAGTAAGACCGGAAATTGCTTTCGGCTCCGTGTTTCTCGTTTTTGAAGTGGATGTCCCGTCAAAATCGACTACCACAAACGGATTTGTGTTTTCCCCCTGGCGCCTGCGTTGTTTGTGTTAATAGATCGCAGCTTGGTTGGGTTTTTACCCCTTGACACCTTGGGTCAATGCGTTTGCCACAAAAAGTGACAAGCTGTTCGAAAAAGGTGCGGGGGGGGGGCTTGCCACCCAGTTTTGACAGCCCAAAGATGGGAAACTCCTGCGCTAGGTCCCCCAGTAGTGCCCTTTCTCTCCCCTTTTTTTGGGAGGGTTCCCCTACTAAAATCGACAACACCGAAAGAAATCGGGTACCCAGAAATTCTAACCTCTGAAATCTGGAGGACCTAGTGCGCCTTTTCGGTGCTCTGCTTTGGCCGGTTCTTTTTGCTTAGGCCAGCTGCCCCACAGAGCAGAAGAGGATAGAGGCGGTCGGTGGATGCGCCTGGCGCCGAGCTTTTCGCGCGCGGTGGATGCCCTGAACCACCGAAAAACCTGGCGCTTGGCTGGTTTGGAGCCACCGGGCTCGGTGGATCTATGGAGTTGAAGCCAGGGTTCTGGTAGAGGAGAAATGGAAACCCATCCGAAACACCAATCAGAGGAAGGCTGACTATTTGCCGAAGGTTGCTTGTGTTCACCGGTTGGTTTTAAACGCGATCTATCACTACTGGAAATAGTTATGTGCATTTTGCCCAGTTGCCTTCAGCAACTGTATGAAAATCAACCAAAGAACAATTATTCTTGAAAATAATCCAACTTGCGCGCACACCAAAATGCTCAAGCACAAAACCACGGATCATCACGGCAAATGGAGAGCCGGTTTCCCTGTTCGCTTACTTAGAACATTTAGTGCATTCATCGTAGCCTACCACTGCGGCTAGTTTCCATAGAAGGTTATCGGATTTTTTAGCTTTACCAGACAACCGTTTTTTGTTGGACAAGGGGCCGTATTCGTCCCTTTTTGAGCGATGTTAAGATCAGTTTTCTTCTGTGAGGGACACAAAAGGAGCATTGTTGGAGGAAACACATGTTTTGTGGGCTTGCAGGTTCCATGTGAATTTCTGGAGTTGGAACCAAGAGGGATCTTTGAGAGGAAACTGGTTCTCCACTAACACAATAGCATCCAAGTAATGGACATGTGGCTTTTTGCTTTGCTTTGCGTTGGTTTCTGGTGAAACAAAGTAACGGGCAATGTAGAAAGGGCCTTTGGAAATGAGCGCAGACTACGGGCACAAACCAACCGAATCCAGCATGGCCTAATGCCCAGGATACAGAAAGATGGTGATTAGTAGCGACCCGTCTTGGAGGGAATCAGGAGCGCTTTTGAAGGCAACACCCCAATCCTGCCAGCTCGAGAAATTTCAAGTTGAGCTTAGCTCTTTGCAAATCATCAAGCCCGAAAAGTGCGGGGGTTCCCCAAAAAGAGTTTCGATTGTTGAGAAACCGCGTGTGTGTGTGTGTGTGGGTGCGTGCGTGCGTGCGTGCGTGCGTGCGTGCGTGCGTGCGTGCGTGCGTGCGTGCGTGCGTGGGTGGGTGGGTGGGTGGGTGTGGGTGTGGGTGTGGGTGTGGGTGTGGGTGTGGGTGTGGGTGTGGGTGTGGGTGTGGGTGTGGGTGTGGGTGTGGGTGTGGGTGTGTGGGTGTGGGTGTGGGTGTGGGTGTGTGTGTGTGTGTGTGTGTGTGTGTGTGTGTGTGTGTGTGTGTGTGTGTGTGTGTGTGTGTGTGTGTGTGGGTGTGGTGGGTGTGTGTGTGTGTGTGTGTGTGTGTGTGTGTGTGTGTGTGTGTGTGTGTGTGTGTGTGTGTGTGTGTGTGTGTGTGTGTGTGTGTGTGTGTGTGTGTGTGTGTGTGTGTGTGTGTGTGTGTGTGTGTGTGTGTGTGTGTGTGTGTGTGTGTGTGTGTGTGTGTGTGTGTGTGTGTGTGTGTGTGTGTGTGTGTGTGTGTGTGTGTGTGTGTGTGTGTGTGTGTGTGTGTGTGTGTGTGTGTGTGTGTGTGTGTGTGTGTGTGTGTGTGTGTGTGTGTGTGTGTGTGTGTGTGTGTGTGTGTGTGTGTGTGTGTGTGTGTGTGTGTGTGTGTGTTTGTGTTTTGCCTACTATCCAACGAAATAATATTGTTTGCACAGGCAACAGCCAACCTAGTGCGTCAGTTGCCTTTGTAGTAGGCAGCCAGATATGTTTCCCTCTAGGTTTTGTATGACCGTATCGGTAGCTGGAGGCACCTGCGTAAGAGGGGGAGGCCGTCAGAAAACAACCCGCAGTTGAAGCCAAGTGCCAGCCTTGGGCGGCAACTAGAAGCTCCTGGGGGACCTTCAAAAAGTATACCGGCCAAGCTTAAGTCACCTGTATGCCTTCTGCCCTTTTGGGTGTTGCTTTGTTTTCCCATTCGCCCGGTAAACAGTCTGGCCAAGGTATGTCCACCCCAGCATAGAGTTGGGGGACACAGATGGCCCGCCCGCCATTTGTAGTTCCCTTGTCCTTGGCTGATATGGAATAGGGGATGCCCCTGCTGCTAAAGCGGGCAGGGCAAACATATTAGCCCAAAAGAAGGGACCCCCAAGAAGTTCTTGTTGTTTTGCTTCCTTTGAGCCAGCCTCAAACGGGTGCTCTCAAAGAAACAGCCGAATTGAGCCCTGGCCATAGGTTCTACTGCTTTAACTGGGGATATGGGAAGGCAAAAAAAAACTGAACAAATTTAGAACCAGAAGTCGAGTGAAAGGGGCGCGATGGAGCTTCCACTTGGTTCAGAATATTTGTGATTTTCTCCTGTTGGTTTTAAAGCGAATCTATCACTACTGGAAATATGTTCAGTTTTTCCCGTGGTCTTAACCACATGGAACCAGGGCACTGTCTTTTCCCTTGTATTTTTCCCCCCGGGGACGAAACAGCAAATGGACACCCTCGATGACCCCAGGTCATCGAAGGGCGAGTGGAGGGGCTGGAGCCATCCAGGCGCTCCCGTTCCGCTTTGGACCGAGGGACCCTGGGCCCTGGTGTGAACTTAGACCTAAGGCGATGGACCTTCTCAGGGCAGAGGGGGCCTTCGGAGGCCCCCTCGATTGTTACCCGGATAGCTGAAAGCTATAGGGGTTCTAACTGCTAATAAAAAGGGAAAGTGATTTGCGAGATTGACCGCTGGGTAGGTAGGGGGAGTGCAGTTTGGGGTGATATTCAGGTGCTGATGATGGTGCGGGCGCAGTTTTGCAAGATTACCGTAGGGTGCTATAGGGCATGCAGTTTGGGGTGCTGGTGCAGATGTTGTTTTGGGACTCTGTTGGGGTGCTATTGGAGGAGTGCGGGCGCAATATTAGCGAGATTGACGGCCTTGTGCTCTGGGGGGTGCTGTTCGCCGCGCTCTTCGGTGGGTGCTGCTAGAGGTGGTGTGCGATCATCCGCCTGTTTGTCGCGATCAGGATTCTATGCTGGCACATTGTTTGTTGTTTTTGGAGGCTGAATATGGAAGAGAATCCGAACATTTTTGTTGGAGTCGACCATTTCTGAAAAGATTCGGATCAAAAACCAGCTGTTTCCCCTGGGATGGTTTTCTGAAAAGAGTCGGATCCCTGGAAAGAATGGAAATGGAAGTGTCCCCAAGCCGGAATGCCCGCAAGCCGAAAGCTGCAGGACGCTTGGGGACTTCGACGTAAAGATGACGGTGAAGCCCGGGGTGATCTCCATCGTGCCCGAGGCATCGTGATCGTTGGCATGCGGCGAGCGAGCTGCGAGCTTTGGATGATGAAAGTTGCATCCCCCGTTGGGTCCCTTCCAAGTCAGGTGCCATGAAAGTTGGGAGGATAACTGGCAGCACTGCAGACAATGCGTTTTGGTGCTCGCCAGGTGCGAACTGTGGACATTGGCACAGGCGGAGCCGGGAGTCCTCCGGGGGACGATATGCTTGTTTCGGATGGTGACCTGCCTTTCCCATAGAGGCAGAGTGCCACAAACAATTGATAAAGGGAGCCAAAGAGTAGGTTTATCAAGCTTTGGTTTAAACATGTTCACAGGGGCAACGGCGCAACCCTGACTGGTAGAGCTTCGTGCTCACATAGTTGTCCTCGTTGGCAATGTGGAACGGATTTCTGTAAACGGGGCGCTAAAGAAACCGCAAGTTCACTTCCTGCAATCATAGGAAGCCAGAAAAGGAGTTTCTCCCAGACACTTGAGCTCTTGTGTAGCATGCAGCGTTTCTTTGGGGGGCAACAAAGGTCGTTTTTTGCCAGTGTGTCCCCAATCCCAAAATGAATGAATACCTTCCATTTCCGAGCCAGAAACGGACTGCAAACACAGCAGCGCTGGAGCATGTGGAGTTTTTAGATACTTTAGGGGCTTGGTTGCTCTGTTAGCCCGGCACCGTCACTAGCATCGAGTTAGAGCCCAAGCTTTGGAAAGAACCAGCCCAGACGGTGAATCTGAGGGATTTTCTCCAGTTTTCACGCGTTAGCGGTTAGGACATCTTAAGACTCAGGAATGTGGCTATACTGGTAATCATTATGGTTTTCTCGCATGTCTTTTTAGTGGCACCTTAAGTTCAACAAGAAAAACAAGGGCTGCCGAGTTTCGCGCCCTTCAGTTGATTTGTTGTTCCAAGATTGGCCTTTCATTTTGGTTTCCCCGGTACAACGGTGACGGCATCTCTGTTCCACAGCTTTTTTGTCCTCCGGCGGATGTCCATGAGCCGCAGCCAGGGAGGCATCCACTGCTTTGAACGCACCAGATCGAGATGGCCTTTGGGACTGCGTGGGTTCGCTGGAATGGCCCTCCCTTGGCTTACGCTCTGGGGTAGACTTAGGATACATTTTACATTTTACCAGTGACTCAAAGGGAAGCAACCAACAGAATATACATTCTATAACTGGGCCTAGGTCTAATCATGTCTTCTTGTTTGCTTGGCGTTCAGCCAAGGCTTTGACAGGGCATGGGACCAGCCTCCAGATCGGGCGTGCTCCGTGCTTGCGGTTCGGTGGCGTCAAAGCTCTACGGTGGATGCCGCAAATATTGCAAGTGATTCTCACTAAAACTAAAAGTGAAACCAGAATCAGATGTGCAACCAGCAATCCTTTTGCCTGGGCCTTAGTTTACAAGCTTGGGCTTGACAGCTCTAAAATTGGAAGCGACACGGGAAGTAGTCTTTCCAATAAGGTCTAGAAAGGACACCTCTGAAATTAAACATGTGTGTCTTGATTCAGGTGACCACCCAAAATGGCTTCGGAGTTCCTTTTGGTTTCCCTTTCAAACCACCAGAAAAGCCGGCACCAGCTCTAAAAACGACGTGCCACTCATTGGAACAAACAAAACCTTGCAGCCAATGGTAACCCAAGTGCTATCCCAAACAGCAACCCGTGGAACCCAGACTCCGGCGCTTTGGGCAGAGACCCCAGCAACCAAAGCCTTCGGAGGTCGTCCGTTGGGCCCAGTCGGCAGGCAAGGCTTTGGGCCGCCGCGCTGTGCTCATGTGCGCCACCGACGGCATTTGGGACGTCATGAGCGGCCAGGAGAACGGGATCCGAGTCCGCCATAGGCTTCAGGTGTGGCGAAGTTGGCCCGGCGGCAAAAGGGAGGATTCGGGGAAGGGGTGCATCTTCTAAGAAGCCACAGGAAGCGCAACTTGCTTTGCCTTGACAATGTATGTAATGTGGATATTTGCACATAAATGTGTATACTCCCTGTTTGGTACAAGGACAATCATTTACATCAGGGGCCGGGCATAGGATTGTGAGTTGGCTCGGGTGGGCATAGGCTACATGTTGAACGCCACCTTGAGTGGATCAGTTTGCATGTAGCGTCCGCAACCAAGCAGGTTAGTTAATGCCAACATACTAAGCAGGACCCAGGGCCGCGCACCCCATAGAAGTCGCGTGTTTGGAAAATAGCCCACTTGTTTGACAGCCGCTTCACGCCCCAAACGAGACGCGGTTGTTTATTTGTTTGTTTTATGTTGATTTGTCAGGTGTGTTTCGGGGAGGATTTGTTGCAGAGTCTCTTTTTGTATTTGGCTATAAAATGAAATAGGGACACCTCAAAAGTGGTTGGTGGACGATTTATCCCCACCTGAATGATGTCCACCATTCCGGGTCCCCGATTAACACTCATGCTCATTTAGAGCGATTACAGATTTGTTGGATTCGGACGAGGCCTGTTAAATCCATGTGCCTGGATGGGGTCTCGTGGAATGCCAAGCCCGTCCCTTGGCTCCACCGGAGTCTCAACTCCAAAACTAAGGCACGTCTACTCATCATTATATACCTGTTGTGACTTTGGAGGCTGATTCCTAGACCAGGTCCCCCAGTGCCCTTCTCTCCCGTTTCTTTTTGGGGGAGGGATTCCCCTAAAATAGACAGACAACAAATCGAGTACCAACTTATTCGAACCATGTCGAACCTCTCTACTGGACCTAGAGGTTTAGCCAGCTCCGCAGGACCTATGCAAGCTCACGCAAGCCAGAAAGGACCGGCCGCGAGCCGCGAGCCGGGCGGAGTCGAGCGGAACCGTTCCACTCCAAGATGGCCACGGGTGAAAAGCCAAATCGTAGCCCCAGTGAACATCAACCAATAAAAGCCCGTATTTCCAGTGAACATCCCAATCCCCACTAAAATATATTAGACTCAAATGGGTGGTGAATTCTGCTACCAACCAACATGGGATCCCATTGGTTTTGACCCACAGCCAGATTGATTCGGATCCAGCAGGGGAGCCATGCGACCCTCAATCATCATGGTAGTCACTGTTTGGGTGCAAGTCAAAACTAGGGTAACCCCAGCGTGCAATTCTGGTTAATTGAAACATGAAAAACAAACATGCGGTTCCCTGGTGGTTAATTTTGACCCACACCCTTTTCACTTTAAGACAGCATGTTTCCCCCCCGCAAATTCACAAACAACTTGATTGCATTTTTGTGCAGGAAGGCGTGGAAGACTAATCCAGTTGTCCAGAGGTCCACAAGCGGTCTGCTTGCTCCAAAGGAAAGCAACATCATGGCAACTTTCGGGGTTGCATGCTTGAGGCTCCTGCCTTCCTTCCTTCCTTCCTTCCTTCCTTCCTTCCTTCCTTCCTTCCTTCCTTCCTTCCTTCCTTGAAGGGTCGCCGATGCCAAAACTATGTTACATTTTGGGGTAAGTAGACGAAATATGAAACAGCATCTGGCACTGATACTGTCTTCGCAATTACTCTTTTTGTGGGCTAAGGACGGTTTTTTGTACATGTCCCTTGTCAGCCCAGCTTGTGGTCGTTGCCACTTTTGGATGAGCCTCCATGATACGTCACCCGAATGATCTCATGAAGGTCACTTTGCCCCAAGGTGGCTTAGATCCGAGCCTGTTCACCAGCCAAGGGCCAGAAGGGGTCAGCTTATGGGGGTCCATTCACCTGGATGTGTGTGCGTGTATTTGTTTGGAGGACTGTCCTTTAAGGATCCAGAGTGGCAAGGGCCAGAAAGGTCAGAGGGTCATGACTGTTGCAAAGGGACTTGTTCCGGCCGAGTTTTCCAGTGAGATTCAAGGAGATTCCCAGAAAACTTTGGCCAGGGATACCGAGATATCTCTTGGGCGTTTGGTGTTTTCCTGTTGAGCATGGAACCCACCAGAGCGAAATCAGCCGTTCAGGACCTCCTGAGTCAGGTTCCATGCTAGTGGACAGGAGGGTATAAGGTTGTTTTACTTGGCTTTTGCCTGTGTATTTGTGATCATTCACTTGGCTGTGGGTCAAAACCAATGGGATCCCATTTTGGGGTAGGTGCACCACCCATTTGAGTCTATCGTTTGGGATGTTCACTGGAACCCAACCAGGATTTTGACCCATGGCCACTTCTACTCGCCACGTCCGTTTGACCCGCTCAATGTTCTTTGGCCAGGACCTGGGCGCCTACTTCAACATGGAGGCGCTGGCGGAGGCGGGAAAAAAGATCAGTCTTCGCAAGCCACGGCCTACCTGTGGGTGGACTGCTAGTTGGTCGGATCCCTAACCTTCAGCTTGTGTGTTTGTGTTTGTGTCTGCGTTTGCGTGTGCGTTTTTGCGTTTTCGCGTTTGCGTCTGTGTTTGTTTTTGTGGTTGTGGTTGTGGTTGTGTTTGCGTTTTCGCGTTTTCGCGTTTGCGTCTGTGTTTGTTTTTGTGTTTGTGTCTGCGTTTGCGTGTGCGTTTTTGCGTTTTCGCGTTTGCGTCTGTGTTTGTTTTTGTGGTTGTGGTTGTGGTTGTGTTTGCGTTTTCGCGTTTTCGCGTTTGCGTCTGTGTTTGTTTTTGTGTTTGTGTCTGCGTTTGCGTGTGCGTTTTTGCGTTTTCGCGTTTGCGTCTGTGTTTGTTTTTGTGGTTGTGGTTGTGGTTGTGTTTGCGTTTTCGCGTTTTCGCGTTTGCGTCTGTGTTTGTTTTTGTGGTTGTGGTTGTGGTTGTGTTTGCGTTTTTGCGTTTTCGCGTTTGCGTCTGTGTTTGTTTTTGTGGTTGTGGTTGTGGTTGTGTTTGCGTTTTCGCGTTTTCGCGTTTGCGTCTGTGTTTGTTTTTGTGGTTGTGGTTGTGGTTGTGTTTGCGCTTTTGCGTTTTCGCGTTTGCGTCTGTGTTTGTTTTTGTGGTTGTGGTTGTGGTTGTGTTTGCGTTTTTGCGTTTTCGCGTTTGCGTCTGTGTTTGTTTTTGTGGTTGTGGTTGTGGTTGTGTTTGCGTTTTTGCGTTTTCGCGTTTGCGTCTGTGTTTGTTTTTGTGGTTGTGGTTGTGGTTGTGTTTGCGTTTTCGCGTTTTCGCGTTTGCGTCTGTGTTTGTTTTTGTG